>PVHY01031174.1:0-12839 GCA_004024945.1 Uropsilus gracilis
CCCCCCCCCCTCCTTTACCCCTCCCTGGCACTGCTCCTAGGGATCAAAAGTCCCTCTCCTCCAGGCCCAGAAATCTCCTCTCATTCCTGAACGACAAATTGGCCAATCTCGGCCAATCATCTTCCCCGACCCTTCACCTCCGTTCCTTCAACCTGTGAAGTCCGGGTGGCGAACCAATCCCCACCGCTGCTTGATGCCTTCAGCCCCAGGGGACCCGGATGCCTCTGCAAGTGTCCACCCAGCTTCCCCACAGAGAAGCATGAAGGCCGAGGCCCCGCCCCATGGAGGGGCAGCCGCACACACAGTAACAGGCAGTGACAGCCCACACCACCGTCTCTGGGGGTCTCGGATGGGAGTCAGATCCTATCACGGCCACCTGCTGCTCCGGGGAGAGCAGAAGCCTCAGGTTCCTCACCTGTTCAACAAGAATCCCATAGTCTGGCCCCAGAGGGTTGGGGAGGTACAATGACAAGCCTTGGTGGCCAGCACAAAGTAGGTTATCTCTGCTTACTTGTCCCCGGGGGTCCCCGACCTGCCCATAAATCATCTGGTGAGTGACTAAAAACAAGGCTGAAAATGGCTTAGGCGGGAAGGGGCTCGGCGAGGGGGGAGGAGGAAGAGAGAGGCAGCCATTCTTTCTCAGTGACTCTAGGAGGTCTGCAAGTCCAGTCACGGAGACCATCCCCAGGCAGAGCTGGGGCTCTGGGGACCGCCAGCCACAAAGCAGATGCTGCTGGCACCACACGGCGGGCTGGCAAACAAAATGCTGGCAGCCAGAGGGTCTCCAGAGGCACGTAGGTGAGATCCCACAAAGAAGAGGCATCACAAAGAAGCCCCAAATCAAGACCTGATCACACATCAGCCGCAATAAATAATGTTTGCTCAAAGGTGGGAGGGCGAGAGAGAGGCCCTGACTGGCCAAGGCCGACCTGCATGTCCAATGTTGAAGAAAAGCTTGTTTTGTATGTTGCACAAAGGAGACATTGTTCACAAGTGCTTTGCCCATATACATAATCAGGCGGCCTCTGCTCATTACATAAGTCTCTCACGGCTTGAGATGACAGCAATTCATTCCTAGGCTCCTATATGAGAACATATGTGTAGAGATATGTACGCTGGCTCTCAATGGCCATGGAGAGAGCAGCAAAGTTGGTAGGTATAACCAACAGTTCAGAGCACACTGACCTCGTCAACATGGCTCCTCCCCCCAAAAAGTAGGGAGGAACAATGAGATCTTTACCTTCTTGTGTGTATTACCTTGGATTTCCAAAAGAAAGTCAAGCTAGGAGGAAAGCCACATGACTAGAGCCACTCAACGAATCAGATTCAATTCTTTAGCCTGATGGTTGGAGGGGCTCTTATGTTGAAATGATGATGTTCCAGCAACCAACACCCACCTTGGGTGCTGGGCACAGATGGGCAACCCTCATTGATCATAGAAGACTGAGGTGCAGAAGAGGAAACATTCACACCAGACCCTCAGCCAGGATCTTTCTATCCCAGCACCCTGGACATGTCGGGGGACAGTTCTGTTGTGGGGTGTCTGCGCTATGCATTGTGAGATACGTAGCAGCACCCTGGCTTCCGCCCACTTGACACAAAGAGGAAGGAACAAGCCTAAAAGATGCCCCAGGCATTGCCCAGTGCTGCCGGGTGAACAAGATCACCGCCATTCAAACATGACTCACTCAGTTCAACAATCTCAGCCTCGCTGCCCCAAGGAACAACGAGGACGCCAAGCTCCACTCAGCATCACTGACCAGCCGGAGCTCAGGACCAGTCACTGAGCGGAGAACCTCAGGTCTGAGGTCTGCCACCTTGAGACTGACCCAGGCTTCATACAAAGCTGAACACAACAGTTTTCTTAACTCAGGGTTTGTTTTTTCGTTTGTTTTCCCCCAGAACAGGTACTTAAGGTGGACCCATTTCATGTTCATCATCCTCCATGATAAAAAGTATCATGCAGTTTTACAGGCGAAGAAACTGAGCTCCAAAGAGAAACCGGAACTTGCCTTTAATTAAGTCCCCTTCTCTCCAAGCAGCTGGGCTCAGATCCCAAATCACCTCCCATCTATGCCAATAACAGTAACAATGAGGTTTCTAATTCTTTAGGAAATGACCTGGGGAGAAAGCAAACAAACTGACTATCTTAGTGAGGCCTGGATTAGATTCACATCTCTTCTGTTTAACTTTAAACTCAACACTTAGAAGACAATAAAAACTCCCTTCTTGTTAAACAATCGGTAAGTTCTAGCTGGACTTGGGGGAAAGGGACCAACACACACACACACACACACACACACACACACACACATTTTCCTTATAATACCAGATAGAGGGCTTTTCAGGAGCAAACAGATCCAGAGAGAAATTTACCGTTGTCCTCCTTCTGCACCAAAAGGAGACAGGGAACCATTTAATCATACGATTCTTCTGCACAATATTGGACAGTCTGTGGCTGGGTAACCCAGTCAGCCAGTCAGCTCTTCTCTGCAAACCAGCCACTGGCTAACAGCACACGACTCAGAGCTGGCTGGCTGGGGTTCTACTTCCCCTGCAGGCATTTTTCTTATTTCAAAGTTTCTATTAACTCCCCACTGATGTGCCCTAAAAGAATTTTTAAGGGCCTGGAAACATATAAATAAAATAGTCTTTGTTGAACCAGAGCAGCCAAATGAAAGTCTTTCACCTGTAGTCGTGGTGATAAAAGTTTCAGGCCCTGCCTTCACAGGAGCCATCCGAAGGCCTGGGAGAGCCTGGAGCTCTCAAACATTCCGTGGTTGTCCTGCCCTCTGTCAGCGCATTCCCCAGTCAAGGGCAGGTGAGGATGGCCCGTTGTGCAGAGCATTCCTGACTCTAGGCCTGTTCTCCGAGCGCTCTGCGTTCCTCCAGAGCCTTCCTGAAACACCCAGTTAATCACGTTTGTCAAAACCGAGTTTGCACATAAAGATGAAGCAGAATCCTTAAAGGCCCAGGGAGAGGAGGGTGGAGATCAGAGATCGGAGAGGGAATGTGAGGAGGCGAAATACAACCCAAGCACATCAAATGCCCAGAAGCAGAAATAAAGGTGTCTGTCCCAAAGAAAGTGGTTCGGAGCTCTCTGTCTACCCACACCTGGACAAGCACCATGGAAAGCACGCAGGGGCTCAGCATCGCCCGCTGGATTTAGGACTCCTGCCTTCCCCTCCCCTCCGGGGCCAAAAAGATGGTTTGCCAGTCGTAGGACAAGAGCCATGCCAAAGGCCACCATGAGCAAACATCACTGTCTACGCCATCCAGGAAAGACAGAGCCTCACGCCGCTTGGCAGATTGAACAACTCTGGTGTCTTTCGCCCAGCTCACAGTGCAATCTGGGCCACTGGTTAATGGTGGATCTTGGGCAAGTCTCTCTGCCTCTCTGGGCCTACGGACTGGCCCAGACTAGGACCAGTTCCCTCACAATCATACAACCACCTCCTCCGGTTGCCACGGGTCTCAAATCCCCTGCAGAGAGACCTGGATTTTCCTCCTTCCTCCCAGAGCTGGGCCAGCTTGCACACTGGATAGTGAGTTAGACCAGTCAGACCAGCACTGACGGTCACTGATGATCTCCGGTAACCTTCCCAGGAGTGACCACGGCTGGGCCGACTCACCACAAATGGAGAATAAGGTGGAGATTCATTCTGGATCTGGAAGGCTGCTCATCCTTCTACCCGTGTCCCAGCATGCATCTCCAACACATCGTTCAATCCTACAAAGACCTTTTCCTGATCCGCATTCAATGCAGAACGTCTTCGATGTGCCAGTGAGAGTGTGAATGACACGACTGTGTCCACAGAACCCCCTCAATTACTCAGCCATAGAGTTTTCAGAGCAAATACTCAGGACTGGCAAGTTAGAAACATATGGGATGCCCTCCCATTCCCCAGCTCATCTTGCAAGAGGAAAAAGAGGTTCCCAGGAGGGAAACCAAGAGACCCTGGAGTAGGTCCTATTCAAGACAAACAAGGACAGAACTCCAGGCCAGTTTCTCCTGAATCCTGTCTGCAGTTTTCTAGTTCCGACACAACAGGGACAAGAGGGATCCAGAGACAAGATAGGCATGACCCAAGTGATTTGGGGGTTACTTATGATGTGAAAAACTAAAATTTCATTATATTCAACCTTTCATCCATTCCTGAGAAGTTCCCCATCTACCTGTAGTTACATACCTTTGAGGGGAACCATTCCTCGGGAAGCCTCCTCCCTCTCTCCCCTCCCAGAACACAAAGTACAGCTATCTGCAACGCGGTTGGAGCTTCCAGAAGAAGCCAGCATCTCCAGAAGCAAGGCTCTATTACATTAAAACAGGGTCTCAAGGCCTTGCCACAACAACACTGGCAACAGGTAGCCTCCTTCAGACCCAACATCTGGTGCGTAGCTAGGGTCTTGCCTCTCCCACATGGGACAAGGTTCTCAAGTCACGTGCCAGGCTCAGCCACGTGGATAATAATACAGGGTGGTTCCCACAAGCCCATTACCCAAGCCTCACAGATAGGGTCCTAACAGCAAAGAACTCTGCTAACTGGGCAGTGCCAGGCACCAGGCCAAGGCTGGTATTCCCACTGGGGTCTCCACCAAGACAGCACACAGCTTTACTGCAGAGGGCCCCAAATCCATTCACAAGCCATGCTGAGGAAGCGGGCGAGGGGGAACCATCTCTTAATTTGA
This sequence comes from Uropsilus gracilis, assembly GCA_004024945.1. Taxonomy (NCBI): domain Eukaryota; kingdom Metazoa; phylum Chordata; class Mammalia; order Eulipotyphla; family Talpidae; genus Uropsilus; species Uropsilus gracilis. The sequence continues at coordinate 4,690 of PVHY01031174.1, forward strand.
CAGAGGTGCTGGGGTGACTAATAACGACATAAGGCCACGCAAGAGTATAACCAAATTCTTAGAACTCTCGGTCATGGGGTGTTGTTCCCTGTCAGCTAATACAGAGAGTGAAACTTCCTGTCGGCTAATACAGAGAGGAAAACTTCATCTCGATGAGAGGAACTGTAGCAGTTAGATGCTCAGATTCCTGACCCTTCCCTTCTTCACTGAGGGACTTGAAACAAATCATTTGCCCACCCCATGTTTCCTCACAGGGAAAAGGCCTCAGATCTTGGACGCTCCGAAGCGGCAAGCACTCAGTGACAGTGTTTTCAGTTTTGATGCAGGAAGCATCTGTGCAATAATCACCATTTAAAAATGGGTCTCGGAGCTGGGCACAGTGGCACACCCCTGTAATCCCAGCTACCTGGGAGGCTAAGGCTAGGGATCACTGAGTCCGCGGGTTCAGGATTACCCCGGGCAACATAGCAAGACCTCCTCTCTAAAAATATAAAAATAAATAAATAATAATAAAATAAAATAAAAATGGGTTTTGGGCCTTGGACTGTAACAATGAGAAGTGAATCTATACACTCATATATTGTGCACTAATGTTTACAATTAACTAATGTACCTCAATTAATCTAATTTTTTTTAATTCTTAATAAAATAAAAATGGGTCTCAACTCATTGGGCCAACAGAAACGTTTTCATATTTGCTCTGCCTTTCTCCGTTTGCCCTACCCTCACTCAGTCCAGTCTTTCCATCTTTCTTTTCACAGTGACAATGCCAATGAAATGTATGTAAATCTCCCCAAAAATTGGGGAGATAGGGTGGTAATCTCCGTATATGAAAAAGCTGAGAATGTTTCCTTAATTTACAAAGAAGGAACTAAGGTCCAGAAGGTTCTGTTGTGTGGGACCAGCAGGCATCTAGGCAAGACCAGAAGCTGGTGCTGGAGTCCTGACGGAGGCAGGCCTGTTTCTGTCACCAAGAACTCTTCCCCTCCCTCATCCCAGTCTCGACATCTTGCTTAAAAGAAATGGCAAGAAAATAGTTTCTTGCTCTTTCTTTAATTGTCAACGCAATGATTAACCTCCTTTTCCTGCACTGGGTGGAGGGCGGTTGGGGGGATGGGAGGTTGTGCATTACATTGGAAATGGGAGTCATTTGCACAAGGGTAGCATGTCAGGTTTCAAGAGAGGATAGTGAAAGGTCAAGGATAAAGCTGTTCTGCCAAGAGGACACTCCCGAGCACGCCAGCACGAGAATGGATGAGGGAAGACACAGGATGTCAGCAAGACATGCCAGGCTCAGCAAAAGAACCCAATATGGAATCCTGTGCACGGGGGACCCCCAGGCTCAGGAAGGGAAGCCCCAGAGACGGAAGGTGGGCGAACCAGGAAACACGCCGCAGGTGCAGTCCCCAAGGCCAGTTCTCGCTGGTCCCCGGTCCCCTCCTCCCAGGGGGGCCATCCCTTCCTCACAGAGACAGCAGCTGCATAACGCCTGTCCTAGGGGACCCACAGGCCGCGTCTCCAGCCTCTGGGTGATGGAAAGTGACTATCAGCAGATGACATTGCTGTCATAGCTCCCGAAATACCTCCCAGCAAATCCCCTAGGCCTGGTGTTTCTCAGCTTCAACCCACTCCCCTTTGGCTAAACAAAAAATCTGCTCCAACCCTCTCTTCATTTTGTTTGAAATTTCAAAACAAAAATATCACGGTTCAAATAAAGACCAGCAGAATCTTTCCATCTGCTTTTTCGAATGCTAATGGCCCTGTGTTCTGTCTAAACCAACAGGTTTGCTCCAAATTGAGAAATATGCTTGCTACCAGCCATGGACAGATTCTCAAAGTCTTCCTGTTGCCAAGGCTGAGTCACCCCAATCAGGGGGGTGGGGGCGGGGAATGACTCAATTAACCATTTCACTTAACTGAAAAAGCCCAGAGCAAACATTCTTTAGGATCTCTTCAGAAACCCGCTGTTCCATACGTTTGTGTCTGAGGAAAAGGAACTCTGAGCAGGAATCTTAACAAACGCCTTGGAATTCGGCTCAGCAACTCCTCCTCCTCCTCACCACCACCACCACCACCACCACCACCACCACCACCACTACCACCACTACCACCACCACCACCAGCAGCATCTACAATCAGGGCCGAGGATGGTCTTCCCCTTCTCTGCTTTCTCTTTCCCTGAGCTAAATAAACTCTAACACCTCTGAGGAACAAAGGGTCTCCCTGCAGTCTCAGAGAAGACCATACTCTGGTAAAGACCCCCAAACCTGCAGAAATGTCCAACCCCAGCTCCTGGACTCTAGCCCTATGTACCTCAGCGCATCAGGAGCTACGGCTTTCACCTCGCTCCATCTCAATCCCTCATTCAGAAGCAAGGAGGTGGAATGACCACTTTCAGCTAGAAGGTTCTAAGTTGGCAAGTTAAGTGCAACATCGGCCTGTTGGCATCGCCATTTGCTAACTGCTTGCCAGAAAGCCCATTCCCCCACCAGAAACCAGCTGAGGAGGGAGAGGGTGGACAATCCTGGCCACTGGCCTGTCTAGATAAAGCCCACTAACAAGTACTGCAGCTCACCCAGGGTCTCACCAAAGCTTATGCTCTTGGTCATGGTATATCTAATGCCTCTAAAGCCCTAGTCTTTGACAACAGTTGACAATGAGAGTAGCCATCTGGACCAGGGATGTTCACCCACACATACCCTCCACCCCGAGACTGACACATTGACCTTCTCCACAGAGCTGCCTCCTGGAGCACCTTGGCACACAGGTCATACACCCCTTTCCTAGGTCTGTGCTTCACCAGTGCAGGTGTGTCACCTCGGGTGGCACCGCAAGGCATCCTGGCACCTTAGCTCTGCACAGAAGTCCAAACCCTTTGGTGGTCACGGTCAGGAGGGTCACCACACTTCTCCCAACACGTTATTCTTCCAAGTTTGATTTGCTAACCTCTCACCAGAGTAACTGAGCATTATGGCTCCGGAACCATGCGGGATCCCACTCTGGACTGCACCTGGTACCAACCCGCTTGGCCCTTAATGTGGGGCCCACAGTGAACACCACCCCAAGGACTGCAATGAGGCGTGGATGACAAGGTAAGCCCTTGGCATCGTGCTGGGCAGGGAGTTTTCAATGAATGGTAATTAACCATTAATCCTTCTTACATCTTAATTGCTAAATTAAAAAGAAAGAGAATCTCAGCTCCTGGAGGTTCAGAACAACATCCCCACAGTCACTGGATATTTGAGGGCAAGATGCAACAAGGAGACTCAACAAGCTATTCTGGAGCCCTGAGAGGAGGAGGAAGAAGCCAGAGCAGACATCCCTCCCCTTGTGGCAGGAATTTCTGGGCGGGGGAAGGCAAGAGGCAGGGGTGGAAGGTGCAGATTTATGTGAGGACTATCTGAGGGAACCCGTGGGTAAGCATGAGGGAAGGGAGCACCTCTGGGAGGAGGATGCAGAGGGGATCTCAGAGCAAATCTAAGCAAAACAGGAGGGCAGGGGGGGTGGGGTTAGAAGCACAGGTGAGAGTTCCTCTAGGTCATTCCCTCCTCCTAAGCATAAGTGGAGGAGCCCCAGGTCACACTGTGGTCTCTCCATGCCTAGGCACTCCTGCTCTGAGGGGGATGAGGACAGAAGACCAGGTAGTGGCACCTACACACACACACACACACACACACACACACACACCCCAGCCCACCCAGTCCCAGGGCTGAGGCAGAAAAACAATGAAACAACTAACTCCAGCCACTGCCAAGGACCTAACCAACCTCTCAGCAGCTGCCTCTGTGGGAGCTGTGTGCCAAACTCTGCAGAGATGGGAGAATTCCTCTTCCAATCCCTCTTCCCCATCTCTGTCACAAATCAAACCTCTCACAAACTCTTCCCATTTACTCACCCATGTTCCCTCAGCCCCTCAAAGGCTCACAGAGCAGCCCAGGAGTCCTCACAAAATAGTGCCTGGGGGTCTTCCTACATTCTTTCTGATATGCATGACCAAATCCATCTCTGCCGTCCCTTCTCACTCATAGGCAAACATTGGAGGAAATGGGTGACACCAATTTGTTAAAACTAAGGGTGAAACTCTAATAGCTGAAGATTCTGACCTGGAATAAGGCTTTTAAATTTCCAGAAAGCTCCCAAGTGGTTGTATTATGGACCTGGTCAAGAATCCCTGGGCCAAAGGACTGTAACTGACAGTATCCATCCAATGATAACAATGAAGGTAAGTGTTGATGTGACCACTTTCTCTAACAGGCAATCTCTATACTGTCTCTGACAAACACAAGTCCCACTTTGCTGTGGTACCCAAAAAAACGCACACTGCAGCATCCAAAAAAATTTGGTGATCCCTCAAAAAGTTAAACCAGAGTTATCAGAGAATCCAGCAGTTCCACCCATAGGTCTCTATGTAAACCCAGCAGAGATAAAAACATAAGCCCATGCAAAAACCTATGAATGGGAAAAAACAAAAAGCAGAGTATTCACAGGACAGATTATGTGACCATCAAAATGAAGAAACTGATCCATGCTACAAACAGCTGAACCTTGAAAACATCACTCCAAGTGAAAGAAGCCAGATGCAAAAAAGCCACACTAATGATTCCACCTATCAGACATGTCATGACTATGTCTACAGCGAGTGCTAAGGGCTGGGGGAAGGGAAACGAGTAGCAGCTAATGGGCATGGTGTTTCCTTTTGGGTATGATGAAATGTTCTGGAACCAGTATTGATGACACAGCCCTGTGACTATATATATACTAAACACCCCTGAATTGTACACTTGAAATAAGAGACCCACATGGTTTGTAACAATCTCAGTAGAGCTGTGGCTTTCCCAGAAGGAAAAACCTGAGCTCCTACTCACCACAGCTGGAGAAGCAGGAGGTGTGACTTTTGGGTGTTTCGTGGGGGAGCACGAACGTGCCAACAAGGTGCAAAGTCCCAGGAGGACACTCACAGACAACTGTGGGTCCAGGGGCACTCTGAGAAGCCCACGATCCAGGGCCAGGGTCCAGGTGCAGGCAGAAGCCGAGACAGTCCGTGGCAAAAAGCCTTTGCACAAGCGTGTTAATAGAGACACACTCCCAGGTCCCATCCCGGAAGACTCCAAATCAGGAAAAGGAGGGGAGAGGGCACAGAAGGAATGTCAATGTTTAGCAAGGTGAGAGCTCCAGGATCAGCACAGGCTGGGAAACACTGGAAATCTCACCAAGTAACACTTTATTCCAGATTTTCAGAGCAGGAGCAGCTCGGAAGTTCGGGGGAGGCCTCCAGGGGCCAGAACAAAAGCCCAGAGTCCATCTCAAGATACTTGGACCGCTTCGCCGGCGTCCAAGGCCTCCCTCTGTTCGTAGCAGCTCAAAGCTCTTGGCAAAACCAGTGCAATCCTAGCGCCCAGCAGCACCTCGCTCCCTCGCTGCAGAGGCCTGTTGGGCCGGCTGCACTCCTTTTGATTCCAGCAGCGTTAGCCCAGCGCTCAGGCGATTGGCAGCGACTCTGGAAGTCGAACCCAGGAATCCCAACGCCCACAGATTCTCACCTCCAGCTCCAACAAAGGTGTCTTTGTCGGGTTTGGGTGTCTCCCGGAGGGCATGCTTCCCTCCCAGGGCTGGGGAGAGGAGGCGAGGGTGGTGTGTGGAATGGAATCTATGCCACCGACGTACACTTTCTGCTCCAGGTTGCCCAATCCCGCTGCCCCAGGGGACGGATGGGCAGCGCTTTGCCTGGGCTTGGCAAAGGGCCTCGTGGAAGGGAGTGGGGTTTGGGCCCACCAGGCCTCGAACTGCTCCCTGAATCCAAGGCCGAGCAACAGGCGGCCAGGCCACCCCGAGTCTGCCTCCTGCCAGGGCAACAGGACTGGGGAGGCACAACGGGCCTCTGTTCTGACATGTTTTTCAGCCAGTGAGGCTGCCCTCCAGAAACACTTCTAAGAGGGTGCACAGGCCGCCCATCCTGAGGACCAGGTTCACCCACATGCACCTCAGCCCTCCCTGGCCAGGACAAGCGCCTCTGCTGTAAGGCCTGGTCCCCTCTCATGTCAGGTCTCCTTAGGAACAGTGGCAGAATCCTCTGGCTCCGAGCCGGACACGCACGGTGGTGCGTACCTGTAAGCGCCAGCCTATGGAAGTGTGGCTGGGACTGGGGGGTGGGGGGGCACAGTTCAAGTCCTGCCTGGGGCAACATAGCGAGACCTATTCCCAGAAAAATAGCTGGGCGTGGTGGGAAGCTGAGACTGGGGAATGCTTGAGGCTGAGCCCCCAAAGGGTGCATATCAATGCACCCTTCACCTGGCAAAAAGGAACCCAAAACCTGGGGTTCCTGGAAATGGTGACAGAGCCCACCACAGGAGCCTCCTCCAAAAAGCAGCTCTGAGCTGTAAAAACAGCATTTGGACTCCAGTGGGGCAAAAGTCATGCAAAAGTCTCAAATTTAAAGGCCTGCCTCCTAGCACTAGTCTCCATGGGGGGGTGGGGGGGTTTTGCTGCCATTCCTTTTGCTGCTCAAAATTTCCTGCTACAGAAGGAAGGAAAACTTACTCCTATTTCAAAGGCAAGAAATCACTCGGGAAGATGTAAGTAAGAACGATACACATCTGAGAAGTTGATTTCTGTACATTCTTTTGGATCCTGAGTTATGGATCCATCCTGAAATTTAAGGGAGGGACTGCATGACAGGGAAATGGTGAGAGGAGGGTGTTGACGTGGAGGGTCAAGTTTTACAGATGTGAACGATTTACCTATCGAATGGACGCTGTCAGAAGTTACACTTCAAACAATAGGAAAGAATGAATTAAGTCTCTGTCCACTCTGCGTTCCGTGGGGAGTCACAGGCCACGAACAAAACAGCCCCGTCCCCATTTTCTCGTGTCCAATTCCATGCAGAACTCTCTGTAAGCCACATGCAGGAGTCTGGAGAGACCAGCAATTGTCTTTATGTTATTAACAGTAATGGAAACACACTACTAGGAATAATCATTTCTGCATCATGCCAACCTGAACTTTCATTTCACTGTATGAGCTGCTGGGCATCAAAGCCAGCAAATTCGCAGAAATACTCAGGGAAGGGAAGGAGGGGGAAGAGAAGAAAGCCTGGTCTTCGGCCCACCCCACCCCCCTACCCCATCCATTAGAAAACATTTCTCAATAAATAATGAAAAGCCCCGTCTACAAATGCTGCCACACCCACCAGAGCAGTAGAAACCCCCAAAATATCACCTCCAAAAAATTGCAAAGCTGTCTCACTGCTTCATCTACCCCGCCTTGCTCCAAATTAAATGAAATGCTACCATGCTGCTGTGCTTTAAAACAGTGTCCGAGAAGGTAGAAAAGGTTACCCACAGCCAGCAAGGACTGCCATCCTCACCATAGCAACGCGCCTATTTATAATGTGGTCTACCTGCATCAAAGGCTTGCACAAGACACTCAAGGCAAGTCCAGAGCTACATCCAAGCCCGAAGATGAAGCTGAAAACTCTCACGAGCATGTCAATGAAACACTTCCAATTACACCGCACGCCACGATGATTAGCATTGACTAGCAATTTTTTTTTCTTTCTACTCAAGGAAGAGTAAAGGGGAAAATGAATTAAGACAGTTTCTAGGACAGAACACACATCCAGCTTGCCACTCTGCAAGGGGCTGTGGCGATTTGTTTTTTTAATGCTTTAGCCTCAGAGGCCCTGACAGGAGAACAGAAGGAGGGACTGCAGAGGACCTGAGGGTTCAGGATCCTCCCTGCAGTCAGGGGCATGGAGGCTGCTAAGGTGCCCGCTGGCACCCAGCCACTCCTACCAGACAGAGAAATTCCAGAGGAGCCCAGGTCTACACTGGATGGAAGGGAAAAGAGACTTCTGTCTCAGAGGGAGACGCAGGTGTATATACATGCACTTGCAAAAGGATTTTGATTCGCCTTCCAAGTCTGCACTGGCATTCTGAAAGAGAGGATGGACTTGACTGCAGCAAACAGACACTGAGACCCAGGTGTCAGGCAAGGTCCAGGTTCAAACCCCAACACAGTCTCTGACCTGCTGCACTGTATCCTAGCACCAGCCCCTAAGCCTTTTGGTGTTCTCATCCGCACAATGAGGGTAACGTATTAGTTGCTAGGAGCAGTGAGTGTAAAACACATGGAGAATGTTCTAGAAACTGACA
>PVHY01031175.1:0-12843 GCA_004024945.1 Uropsilus gracilis
GAGGGATTCTGGCCGCGGGGGGAGGGGAGGCTCACGCAGAAGAGGGGGTTTAGGCGGCAGAGGGGGGGCCGGTCAACGGAGGAGAGGGGTCAGTGGTCAGAGCAGGATTCAGCCGAGAGAGGAAGGAATTCCGGCAGCAGAACGGGGCCTTCAGGCAGCGGCGAGGGGGCTCACGCAGCAGGGGCAGGGGTCCACACGCAGGGCGGGCTCAACGGCCCTGGGGAGCGTCCTTCGAGGTGTGCCCCTCCCCCTAGGCCCGGGCCCGGCCCGCCGCCTCAGTCCCCGGCCCGGCCTCCCGGAGGGGCGCAGCCCGCCGGGCTCACCGAGCGCCCGGCCTTCCCAGCGCGGTGTCCTGAGCCCCGCCCAGAGGGCAGGAGGCCGCGCGGCCCAACGGCGGCTGCACCGCGCGCCCGCGCTCACCGCCTCCGACGCCGCAGCAGCTCCCCACGGGCCGGGGCGGGACAACCAGGGCGTCGCCAAGCCCCGCCCCCCCGACGGACCAATGGGCGAGCGCGCCCGCGCGGGGCCCCGCCCCTTCCGCCCGAGCGGGCGCAGACTGACTGGCGCGGGGCGGCGGGGTGAGAGGGCCGCGGGGCTGGCGGGTGTGGCGGCCGCGGCGTCCATCTTCGCTCGTCTCAGTGGCCCTCACACGTGAGGGGCTACGGCCCGGCCCTCTCTCTGAGCCCGCCTCGCTCCTCCGCCGCCATTCGGGCCCGCGCGGCCTCTCGCTGAGGAGCATCCTGCGAGTGAAGGCGGGAGCTCTTGAGGAGGACCTTCCAGAACCTTCCGTTTGGAGGCCCCAGGGTGCTCAGGCCAGAGCAGCTCACATGGTTACGTGCACCTACCAGAGGTGGTCGTGCTTCGGTTTGCAAAGAACCCGTCTTGTGCAGTTAACACAGAAAGCTGTTGGGGTGGGGGGCGAGGGCCCCCCCACTTTCTAAAAAATACGTCCATTATGATGTCAAGTTCTTTCGATACGATGGACACGAGAGGTTCATTTCAGACCATCTGCTATTTGTCTAGCCAGTCCTGGCTTAACCTGTAGTTGATAGGTGCTCAGAAACCCACTTAAAATGAAAAATCAAGTTGGCTCCTTGGGAACAAGCGTTAGTTCAAATACAACCAAATTCTAAATAAAGGCCCGAGCTCTTCGGCTACTCGAATACGGGCTGTATTCATTTTCCAACCTGCTTAGTTGGTTGGAAAGTATCTCAGGACTGAAATCCATCCTGACAGGTAAGGGGCCCCTCACCATACACCTCATGCTTACTCTAGCCAGGAGAAGGGAGGCAATGGGCCCCCAGAGCCTGTCTCTGCCACAGCAGGAAGCTCAGCAGACACGGGCCTTACAGACAATGTGGGTGCCTTACAGACAGTGGGTTCCGGTGTTTCCTCATCAAGGCTCTTAACAAAACGACTGAAAGCAACGATGGTATCTGGGGAGCTGCTACACATATTCTCACCTCATCTCCTGGTTTAATCCCACTTGAACAAGAGCCCTTGGTGGAAGTGTCATTTTGGGTGAAAAACACAACACTTGGAGAATGGCAGGCTGCGTTGGGGGAGCGGTAACTGACCCACTGAGAAGGAGCTGGTGATGACCTTGAATGAAGAGGCTCTCTGCATTGGCAGGCTGTTCCCTCCTCCCAGTTCCCACTTTGGGGGAATAAAGCCCCGGCTTGTTGGGCTGAAAGCACAGTTTCCATACACTCCCACAAAAGAAACAGAGGCATGGAATTTATTACAGTTTTCAGAAACAGATTAGAGCGGAGAGTAACCTGGGAGGAGGGCAGCGCAGGTCACGGTGGAGCCAGGCAGCGAGGTCCTGTTACTTACAAGGTAGTCAGGGCCAGGTCCGTGACTTTCCATGGGCTCAGCTCCAAGCGATTATTTTAGAAGGGGCCCGGGGCAAAGCAAGGCTGCAGCTTGGAACAGGCATCCCAGACTCAGAAGTGCACAGAGAGGCCCGGACTCCATGGGAAAAGGCGGGTCAGGGGAAGCAGCAGCCCCGGAAAACAGTGGTTCTGCTCAAAAGTTGTTCATCTCGACCCAGGAAGGGTTACCTCTTGTGAACAAGGTCCATGAGTGGCCCCAGGACCGGCGGGGATGGTGGGGAGGCCAGAAGGCTCTGTGTGCCTGGTGCTGGCCGGGGGGAGGCCTCCTTCGCTTCTTCCTCTTGTTTTGTGAATTTCCTGTGCCAAAGGGTGCATGTTGGTGGGGAGAGGGGTTGTAATTAGGCACCTGTAAAGTCCTTCTTAGGGAGCTGCCAGTTGGATCCTGGTCACGTTGGCAATTATAGACCTTGTTAACAAGGTCAAGGTTTCCAGTGTAGTCCCCTTATGGCCTAATTAGGACTGGAATGGATTGAAACAGGTTGAGTCTCAGTTCAGAGGCTATTTTGATGTTACCGGTTCAATCATTTTAGAAACGATAGATTCTATCCCGGTTCAGCCTGACGCACTAGGCAAGTGTATCTGTGTATGTTTTAATCTTTGATTTCGTTCATGGTTCAGTAACAAACTTAATACATTTTTCACCCATCATCAAATTAACAGAGTTGAACCAAATAATCACTCTTGGCCCCAACACAGCGTGTTCGATGAGCAGCCGTGAGATGAGGCTGCTGGAAAATGTGAATTGGTACCTTTCTGAAAAGCAACATGGCGTGATCTGTCAGATGCCTTAAAAATGCTCAGACCCTCCAGCCCTGCAATTTCCACTTGCAGGGATTCACCGTAAGGATGTAATCAGATGTGCATGGAGGTACGTGTGCTGCCATGTCTCCTGCCGCTTCATTCATATCATGTTACAAATCAGGAATCATCTAAATGTCCAACAACAAAAAAATAAATAACCCAGTCAAAAACGGAGAGACGACCTAAATAGATGATTTTCCAAAGAAGACATTCAGATGGCCTAAGGCACATGGAAAAAATGTTCAGCATCGCTTAGTATAAGGGCAATGCAAATCAAAACTGCAGCAAGGTTTTGTTCTGGTTTCATTTTATTGTATATGTATAAAGAAAGACTGGAAGAAATAAATGTTGGAGCCGGGTGCGGTGGCGCGCACCTGTAATCCCAGCTACCTGGAGTCTGAGGCTAGGAATCACTTGAGACTGCGGTTTTGAGACTACCCCGGGCAACATAGCGAGACCTAGTCTCAAAAATAAATAAATAAATAAATAAGGAAGAAAGAAATGTTGGCAAGGATAAAGAGAGAAAGGAAAGGAATACTTATCCACTGTTGGGAAAGCAAGATGGTGCTGCCTCTGTGGAAAATGGCGTGGGGAGGCCTTTAGAAAAAAGGGAAATACCATGTGTTCCATCAGTACCACTGCAGGGTACTTACCCAAAGAATATGAAAACACTAAATAAGAGGAGATTTACTATACCTCTTCACAGCAACGTTACCACAGTAGTTCCGTCATGGAACGCACCTGAATGCCCAAGAAAGGACGACTGGATAAAGCAGTTGTGGAATATCTGTTCAATGGGCTACTGCTCGGCTATTAAAAAAGGTGAAGTTGCCAGACATAAAGGTGCGTGCCTGTAAACAGCAGCCTAGTAAGCCACTGTGGGGACCAGGGATCGTGGTTCGAGTCCCACTTGGGGCAATGCAGCAAAACCTAGTTCCAAAAAAATAGCTGGGCATAGTGGCACGTGCCTGTAATCCCAGTTACCTGGGAAGCTGAGGTTGGGGATTGCTTGAGTCCATGGTTTCCCGGGCAACGTGAGACTGTGGTTCCATAGACAAAAATAGCGAAACCTAGTCTCAAAAAAAAAATTTAAATAAAAATAAAAAAGGTGAAATGACTGGGTCAAAATGAATGGACCTTGCTGGGTATGGTGGTTCATGCCTGTAATCCAAGCACTGGGAGGCAAAAGGCCTGGGATCACTTGAATTCACGGGTTCAAGACTACCCAGGGCAACATAATGAGACCTGCTCTCGAAAAAGCAGCCCAACGCGGTGGCAGAAAACTGTAATCCCAGCTACCTGGGAGGCTTAGGCTGGCGATCGCTTGAGTCCATGGGATTAGGACTACTCTGGGCAACATAGAGAGAGCTAGTCCCAAAAAGAAAGAAAGAAAGAAAGAAAGAAAGAAAGAAAGAAAGAAAGAAAGAAAGAAAGAAAGAGAGAGAGAGAGAGAGAGAGAGAGAGAGAGAGAAAGAAAGAAAGAAAGAAAGAAAGAAAGAAAGAAAGAAAGAAAGAAAGAAAGAAAGAAAGAAAGAAAGAAAGAAAGAAAGAAAGAAAGAAAGAAAGGATGGATCTTGAGGTGATTATGTTAAATGGAAGAGTCAGAAAATGAAAGACAACTAAGACAACTACAGGATGATTTCACTCATTTGTGGAATACAGATAGCCAAAAAAAAAACCCACAACTGGCCAAACACAGCTCTGTGAAAATATACCCATTACAAGAGGGAATGGGTAGGGGAAGAAGGAGGAGATGATGGCACTGGGGAGGGCATCCCCACTCGAGTTTTGGTGGCGGTAGCACACACATGGACACATACAGAGGAGTGAAATTGACTCCCCAAACTTAGGTATGTAAATAATGGCAAATTTGAAGACAATCAAAAAGAGAAGAAAAAGTGAAATGAATCTTTGATGTTTGTTTTCTATAGGGTTCCAGAAAGTTTGATATACTTTCTGAAAATATTCTAGAGTTTGGTTAATAAAATAAAGTTTTTGAAATATTACCTGAAATACTGCACCATGCAAATGTCGGACATATTGTGAAATCTGTCGGACATATTGTGAAACCTGTAAGTGATGGAACTACTGATATGTTATCCTTTTTTTTTTGAGACTAGGTCTCGCTATTTTTGCCTGTGGAACCGCAGGCTCTCGTTGCCCGGGGTACCACAGACTCAAGCAATCCCCAGCCTCAGCTTCCCAGGTAGCTGGGATGACAGGCGCTCACCACCACGCCCAGCTATTTTTTTGGAACTAGGTCTCTCTACGGACCCCAGGTGGGACTCGAACCGCGATCCCTCGCCCCGGCCGCTTCATAGGCTGAAGCTTACAAGCATGAGCCACCGTGCCTGGCCCCTGATATGTTATCCTTATAGCTAGGATTAAAGCATTTTGGTGACAAAATAGACTTTGAGATGGTTAGCTTACAATTATTCAATTTACACACACACATACACACACACACAAACGAGGACCGAACAGGTGTTTTTTAAAGTGATGTTGAACCAGAAGACTTTTAAAAGAAAGCCATAAACACATAGTTTTCAATAAAGAAGAAATTCTGCAGAAATGGTTGACTGTGATTTATTGAACTTCCTTGTCAAAGTACTGAAAGGCACTTTGAAGGGTTTATTCTTAAACAAAGGTACTCAACTAAACCATTCTAACAAAATTACTACCCTGTTCTAAAGAATATATTAACTATAGCTTTTTCAAGATTTTTCTAAACCTTTCTTTGATATATCTCAAGCCATACCCAAAGACTGATTTTTTTTTTTTTAATCCTGAAAAATATACATATGTCCAACAACAGAGGTCTGGTTAGCACAAATATGACGGAAACCATTTGAAAATAAAAACGCAAATGAAAAGAGCAATGCTTGTGATCTTTCCAGAAGGGAAAATTTTTTAATTGAAGCCATAGCAGATCTCCAAGGATAAATCAAGTTAAAGGATGTTCTCTTGACGCCTCTGCTAGGGCAGCTTTGGAAGCGACCCTTCAGAGCAACTGTGAATTGTGGCGATGGAGGATATGCATTTATTCTTTAAGTAGATAGCTGAGTGATTGTTGGTGACAGAGACTGAGCACACAGGGGTGAGGAAAATAGCACCTTCCCCACAGCCTAGTGGGGAAGGCATTCAGAAAAGCAATACTGGCCAGGCACGGTGGTGCATGCCTGTAGGTGGCAGCTAGGAAGCCGCGGCTGGGGCCAGGGATCTTGGTTCGAGTCCCGCTCGGGGCAACATAGCGAGACTTAGTTCCAAAAAAAAACAGCTGGGCGTGGTGATGCACAACTGTAATCCCAGCTACCTGGGAGACTGAGGCTGGGGATCGCTTGAGTCTGTGGTACCCCAGGCAACGTGAGCCTGCAGTCCCATGGGCAAAAATAACGAGACCTAGTCTCAAAAAAAGAAAAGAAAAGAAAAGCGATACTATGGACCTGAAAGTGCTTTACTCCACACTGGCACAAGCACTTGGCAGTGGCACATTTATTTAATCCAAGAACCCTGAAGGGGTGGGCTAACAATTAGCCTCTTTGTTTGGTAGTCGCAGCCGAATGACCCACCCAAAGCTAATTTTACCAGCTCACAGTTGTTTGGTCTGCGTGGGTCCAGCCGCCTGCTTCTGCTGTCTTGCTGTGGTCACCTGTGCTGTGTTCAGCTGGAGGGTCAGCTGGAGCCTGGAGCAGGGCTCTGTCTGTCAGTGACCCCCTCCCCCACCTCTGGGCACTCTGCCAGGGGCCTGCCTCTCCTCTCCCTGTGATCCCCTCAGTTCAGCAGGTATAGAGTCTTTTTTTTTTTTGAGACCAGGTCTTACTATTTTCGCCCGTGGAACCGCAAGCTCATGTTGCCCGGGGTACCACAGACTCAAGCCATCCCCAGCCTCAGCTTCCCAGGTAGCTGGGATTACAGGTGCGCACCACCACACCCAGCTATTTTTTTGGGACTAGGTCTCGCTATGTGCTCTAAGCGGGACTAGAAACGCGATCCCCGGTTCCAGCCATGTCTTCCTAGGCTGCCGCTTACAGGCACGAGCCACCGTGCCCCTCAGGAATGGAGCCTTAAACAGTTGCTCTGTTAAGAGAAGCTTCTCCTGGGAACTGACACAGGCTCCCTCCCTCTGTAATCTCCTAGTGAAAGTGAGTCTTGGACCCACTCAGATACAGGGAAGAGGGATGCTTTGTTGGGGACCACGACCCCTATTTTACAGACCAGGAAACCCAGCTAGAAGAAGTTTAAGCCACTTCTTCAAGGCAGAGCCAGGTGTGAGATGGCTGGCCTAGACCTGTGAAACCTGCACCAAGAAATAAAGACAGTTCTGACAAAGTGACCGCAGGAGATGCGCAGGGGGCGAGGATGAAAGCACAGTCTTATCGAGGCAAGGATAAAAGGATAGTCTTGTCGCTTCCCTGTCGTTTGGCTAAGATCAAGTGGAGTGTCTGAAGTGATAGTCTTGTCTGAAAGCAGGGATCAAGGCGATGACACTTAACTGTGAACCTGATATCTAAGTGGGTCGGAACTGGGATGTGCAAAGGTCCTGGGGTGGTACAAGACCCAAATGATTAGAAGAAGGAACTGATAAGTAGGATCTAGTGAGGCCAGGATGGGGGAAGGGACCAGGGGAAGAAAAGGAGTATATTCCACAGGGCTTGGGTGTGCCTAGAAAGGTTTTGTGTTTTTTTTTTTCTGAAACTAGGTCTCACTATGTTACCCAGGGTAGTCCCAGTCCCACAAATTTAAGCAATCCCCAGTCTCAGCCTCCCAGGCAGCTAGGATTACAGGCACCCACCACCGCTCCTGGCTGCTTTTTTGAGACGACGTCTTGGTCTTGCTATGTTGCTCAGGGTAGTCTTGAACCCGCAAAATTAAGCGATCCTAGGCCTCTTGCCTCCCAGTGCTTGGACTACAGGCACACACCACCATGCCCGGCTCAAAAGGTGTTTTTATTTAAAATTTTAATTAAGACCGGACATGGTGAGGCCAGGTAAGCTTCAGCCTATGAAGCAGCCAGGGCTAGGGATCACGGTTTGAGTCCCACCTGGGGCCTGTAGTGAGACCTAGTTCCAAAAAAATAGCTGGGCATGATGGCGCACACCTGTAATCCCAGCTACTTGGGAAGCTGAGGCTGGGGATGGCTTGAGTCTGTGGTTCCCCGGGCAACGTGAGCCTGCGGTTTCACAGGCAAAAATAGCAAGACCTAGTCTCTAAATAAATACATACATAAATAAACCATTTTAATTATTTTTAGCTGGACATGGTGGCATGCACCTGTAGTCCCAGCTACCTGAGAGGCTGAGGCTAGGGATCACTTGAGTCTGCAAGTTCAAGACAACCCTGGGCAGCAGAGACCTAGTCTCAAAATAAATTAATAAATACTAAATAAAATTTTAAGTATTTTGAAATATTTAAATATTCACAGTAATTTGCAAAAACAGCACAGAAGTTTCCCTGGCACCAGGCACCCTGTCTCCCTAATAACCATGTCGTATGTCTCGTAGCAGATCCAGGAGGCGGACACAGTACAGTGTGCGGACAGCACCACTGTTCTACACGCGAGGCCTCTTCCCCTGACATCCATCGGGATCCAGAGAGGCGCATCCCACAGACATCTCCAGCTTCCCCTGCGGCCTGGCCCTCCTGGCCCCGTGCTGTGCACCAGAGCCGTGCTTTGGCCCAGGCAGTGTGTTTCCCCTGGCTGCTTTTCCACCTGCCTCGAGGAGTCTGGATCCACCTGATGGCCTTCACAGCCACGATTCAGGAGGATGGGCCCACCTCCTGTCGTGGACAGCACGCTGGTGAGCTTCTATGACAGCTAGAAGAGCTGGGTGAGCTGGGTGGCCACAGGGGGCTGTGGACTCAACTTGCAGCCCAGAAGCCCAAGTTCAAGGTGTCGGAAGGGCTGGTACCTTCTGAGGCAGAGGGAACCTCCATCTCCCAGCCACGGCGGGCTCTGGCCGCCCTGGGCTGGCACACACACTTCCACTGGTTTCTCTGACTTCCTCTTCACATAGCCACTCCCACCCCCACTGTCTCTGTGAGACCCCTTCTTACCAGGGCACCAGGGGCTGCTTGGGAGAGCCGACTTCCAAACAAGGGGGGACTCTGAGATGTGGGGTGGAGACACCCCACCCTGGCTGCTTGTGGTCGCTGTCACGGGGTGCTGTCACCCTTGTGCTACCACACGCGGATGGTTTGCACTGTAGTGTGATTATTTGCCCACGAACTCATCTGCCTCTGCAGCTGCCCTCCCGCGCTGGGGCCCGGGACTGTTGCAGGGGATGGAGCACATCTACTTCACCAACTGGCATCGGAGCTCATTTCGGAGACACACTGAGCTTGTTTAGGAAAAGGACCTAGCCGGGCACGGTGGCTCGTGTCTGTAAGCTTCAGCCTATGAAGCGGCCGGGGCTAGGGATCGCGGTTCGAGTCCCGCCTGGGGCCCGTAGCAAGACCTAGTTCCAAAAAAACAGCTGGACGTGGTGGTGTGTGGTCCCCAGCTACCTGGGAAGCTGAGGCTGGGGATCGCTTGAGTCCGTGGTATCCCGGGCAACGAGAGCCTGCGGTTCCACGGGCAGAAATAGCGAGACCTCGTCTCAAAAAAAAAAAAAAAAAAAAAAAGAAAAAGACCTAAATTAGTGCGGGCCGCTCCGCGTGGGACAGGAGCTGTGTTGGGGAGGAGGAACGGAGCCCTGAGCCCTGGGGCTCCCGAAGACCAAGAGCCAGTTGAGGCAAGTGCCCCACCAGTTTCTGGGCCCCAAACCCAAAAAAGGGGCGTCAGGTCTTTCCAGAGCTGAGCGCCCTTCTGCCGCGGACAACAGCTGGGTGAAGGGGGCAGTTTCCTGGAGGCTGGGAGCGCGGCCTGAGCTGGCCTGGGCTGCTCTGCAGAACGTTCAGCAGGTACACGTGCTCCGCCCCTGACCATGGGGTGATTACCAAGAGAGGCCTGAGGCCCCCCCAAGAACCAGGCCGGTAAACAACAAACCCTGACACACCTGGGCTGCCATAGGCTGAGGCCCTTACCCCCGGTCCAGCCAGGACGCGGACAGTGAGCGGGGCCCCCCAAGGATTCTGTCACGGCCTGCGGACTGGTCACCTCAGCCTGCGTTACTTCTCTCACTGTCTTCATGCACGTCCACGGAAGTGAAAACCAAAAAAAATCCAAAACCATTTACGTCACAGTAACTTCCGGGTCTGGGGCCACTTCCTCCCGATCCGAGGGGTCATCATGTATCCTGATCTTTCCCCACCGCCTTCCCCACGCTGCCCACCGCCGGCTGTCTGAGGAACACAGGTCACTCAACTGGCAGCCAGGGGCCAGCGGCGGCCGCCAGGGCAGTTGTGAAGGAGCCTGCGCCCTCCTCTCTGTTCTGACCCCAGGACACTGGCCTGGTTAACACCAAGGAGCCGAGTCTGACCTATAGATTGGGTCATCCGCGGAGGGCCATCGGAGCCAAAGGGGTTGTTGGGCAGCCGCATCCCAGTCAGTGCCCCAGACACCCCTCAGTGTCCCAGTGAGGCAGAACTGCCCCTCCCCCCACTCAGGTCCACCGCCACAAACGAACTGCATCCACACCAGGATTCTCGGACATGGCCACGCCGCCATCAGCACGCTCCCTGGGGTGTTCTTGGGGTGTTCTTGGGACAAATGTGGCGCTGGCACCCAGAGTGGCTCCACGGGCTACCCGGTATATGGAAAACTGCGAGCAAAGGCGTCTCTGCTCACCTCTGCCACACCAGCTCTTCTCTCTGGGGGGCTCACGCTCAGAGGACCTGAGTGGTAGGACCACCCTCACCTGCCCCCGCTGTCAGCTCTGCCCTGTCTTCCTCCCCCCACCGTCTGATATTTAAATCTGGTTGTGGCAAACAGCTTGGTTTTCCTTTTCCTGAACCAAGACGCCCCTTGCTGAGAGCCCAAAACCGTGCCCCTGTGTGCATTCAGCACATTCAAGGTTATTCCTTCAGGAGCCCGTGACCTTGTGCCCCCACAGGAACTGTCCTGTCACACAAAAACCAGAAACGTCTCAGCAGAAAAGCTAATGTGGCCACAGCAGGAGCGCCCACCCCAGTCTCAGCACAGAACACAGATCGCGTCTGTATCCCCTTCCCAGGGCAACGGGGACAAGGAAGCACCAGAGACGGAGGCTTATTTCCTCCCAGAGCTGGGACCCAGAACAGCAAATGCAGAAGCAGCAAGGACCATCCTCCTTCCAAAGGCTCCTGGCGAGGGTCCTTCCTGTCTCCTCCAGCCCTTGGGGTCTCCAGGAGTTTTAGCTTGCAGCTGCATCATCCCAGCCTCTGCCGCCATCTTTATGTGGCCATCTTCTTTCAGATCCAAACATCCCTGTTCATTTTCTGGGAACATCAGCCTTTGTATTGGGACCACCCTGGTCTCGTGTGACCTCATCTTGGTGGTCACATTCCCTGGGGTTGGGACATCCATATACTTCTGTATTTCAGTTTTGCAAGGACAACATTCTGGGGCTTGTTTGCACAGCGGTGGAGTGTACTTAACGCTACCAAATGCTGCACTTAAAAATAGTTAAGGTGGCAAGCTTTATGTCAGGCATTCTATGGCAATTTTAACAAAGGTGGTGCCATTAAAAAAATTACACTTGTCACTCAACAGCTGTTGCTGGCACTGGAGAAAAAAAAAGTGTATCCCCAGTTAAAGATGCAGTGATTCTGGAAGCTGGGAAAGGCAGAAAATGAATTCTCCCTGGAGCCTCAGAGCCAGCTCGCCCACACCTGTGTTTAACGCCTCGAGACCATATTGGACTTCTGACCTCCAGTAGCGTGAGCGAATAAATGCAGGTTGTTTTAAGTCATTACAAAAATGGCAATTGTGGACAGTGGAATAGGAAAGCCAACCACACTTTCTAATGATCCCTATTTTGTGTATTTTTGATCCATCTTCATAAGTACCGAGAATGTCGAGCATAACAAAATGATTAAGAACACAGTTCAAAAACATATCACACCACCTCACAGCCATTAGGATGACAACTATTTTAAAAAACCCCAGAAAACCAGTGTCATAAAGGATGTGAAGAAATTGAAATCCTTGTGCACAGTTGGTGAGAATAGGAAATTGGACAGTTATTGTGGAAAACAGTATGGAGGGCTCAAAAAAAATTGAGAATAGATGTAACATTTGATCCAACAATCCTACCTTTGGGTTCATATCCAAGAGCACTGAAGGCTGCTTCTGAAAGACTTATCCGCACATCACATCCGTGGTCACAGCAGCATCTTCACAGCAGCCAAGAGGTGGAAGCAAAGTCAGGGTCCATGGGAGGAAGAGTGGGCAGGTGAAATGTGTGAAAACCTACTGGGGTTTTCGCCAGTCTTGGAAAAGAAGGACATTGTGACCCAGCTACAATACGAGAACGGACCTTGAGGACAGGATGCTCAATGAAATAAGGCAGACCACAAGGACACACCCTGTGGGGCCCACTCGGAGCAGGGCCCCCAAGGAGTCAACTCCACAGGGACAGGAAGTGGAGTGGGGGTGGGGGGATGGGACAGGAGGAGCTGGGGGCAGGGGGAGTTGGGGGACTAGTGTTTAATGGGAACGGAGTTCCAGCTTGGGACTATGGGAACGTTCTGGAGCCGGGGGTGGTGGGGTGGGGGGGGGGTGGTGTATGACTGTGTAAGTGTCTTCAATGCCACTGAGCTCTTTTCTTCAAAATGACTCAGACGGTACATTTTTATTTTGCCACAAAAAACAATGTTTTAAAAACCCATCCCAGCCAACCAAGCGTTTCCCACCCCACGTGGGAAGTCTCCTGCCAGGTTCAGTGTCAGGGTCTGGGGTGACAGCCCCCCGCGGGGACGCGCCGCGCCCTCCCGCTCCCCCGGCGCCCCGCGTCCCGACCTGGAAGGGCCGCGCGCTCGTCTCCTCGACAAAGCGCAGAGGATTAAGTCCTGTTGAGTCTCCGTCCTGTTTGCCTTTGATTGTTTGTGAAAAGCTTTCATTTTAGCTATTAGACGTGGCGGGGCGGCCGGCGCTGCGCCATCTGCATTTCAAAAAGGCGCCGCTGCGCGGATTTGTTTTCTTTCTTTCTTTTCTGTTTCCTTGTTCTTCTCCCAGACGCCATAATCTACAACCGTCTTTTATTTGTTTTCTTCAAGGTCAGATCGGAAG
>PVHY01031176.1:0-12846 GCA_004024945.1 Uropsilus gracilis
CCTCCCAGGGAAGGGGCTACTTGCCCCCTCTGGGCTCTGGAAGGATGAGGTGTCAGCGGAGTGCAAACAGGTTCTAAGGAGCCAACTGAGACAGTGGTGACCTGTGTCACTCCAGCGGGTGACCAGCAGGCCGCTCCAAGGCAGGGCGAAGAAGGCACTGATGCAGACCCAGGCCACCAGAGGGCTGGACTGTTGGGTGGCGGTGACTAGGACAAAGGCTCTGAGTCTCTCTGACCTGGAAATGGCCAGGCAGCCCAACCTTGGAAGTGGAGGGAACCCAGGCCCTATGTGAAGCAGCTCATGGTTTAATGGGGAAGGATGTAGCCAGAAACCCAGAAGGATGTCTTGTGCCGTGTTAGTCTTGAATGCACAGGTGGTGGAGGTGCCCAGGTGGGGAGGTGGTATTATAAATGGACAGAGGGAAAAAAGGCAAGTCAGATTGAGGGAACAGCAGTGGGTGGACAGGCCGGAGGTTCAGAGAGCTCAGAGCAGGGGCTGACAAGCACTTTCTGTAGAGTCACCCACCGAAGGTTTTAGGCCTAGAGGCTGGTCTTTGCCGCCCACATGTGGCCACAGACCACACAGAGACAATAGGCAAAGCCCGTTCCAATGAAAGTTCATGTGCCATGCCCAGGCATGGGCAGTGCAGGGAAGGGGTGGCATGGGGCCTGCGGGGCATCATGGCGTCATGATGGGGAGCCGGGGTGGGCTCTGAACAGGAGGCTGTGAAGGTCTTCACAGGGTCAGGTGGGGTTGGCAAATCCTTGGCCATGTATGGATCCTCAGCAGCAAGGCAGTCGGGAGGCCATTGCGATGGGTCTGATCACAGGAGCGTCTGCTGGGTGTGGGAAATGGCCAGACTAAAGAATGTTGGAAGAGCAGTTGTGGTGAGACTCAGGGAGGCCTTTGATTGGAAGAGTAGGACATGGGAGGGGCCCTGGATGTGAGAACTGACCTTCAGTCATGGGATGTGGAGGGCAAAGGAAGGTTACCCGCTGAACAAATCCTCACAAATATGGGAAACTATAAATTCTTGCCCATGGGAGTAAAGCATAGATATCAAGAAGCCCTGTATACTATCAGTTTAGATAACAAAGGCATCCTGCAGAGTCCGGTGATGCCATCTATCCTGGATAAGGGGACCCCTATAGAAAGATAGCCTCCAGCAAAACTGACCTTAAGAGAAAAGACTGTAATTGCTGATATGTGTTACATGAACTGTATAAAAGCTGTATGCACATGAACTCGTGGCTGGTGGATCAAGAGAATAGCCACTGTGCCTCCTGCCCAAGAGATTGTCTTGATGGTCTTGATTGCAATCCTCACCCTTCCCTCAGGCACCGTTCCCCACCGCGACTACGCGGCAATGGGAGACGTGGAGAAAGACGAGGATCCATTTCCCACTGTTTGTTCCCTGGGTGTCAGCAGGTGACCCACGCAAGCCTCCAGTGCATCTTCACTCTGTTGCAATGTTACTTCACTTTCTTCGGGCATCAGCTTTCTGGCTGCTGTTCCTTTGGGGTTATCTGTCTTCCCTCGTTGGAGGCTTTGAAGACGGCCCCTTCTTGAGACTGTGGATTCCTTGTTTTGTGACCTGCGGGTGGGTTTGTCTCTAGTTATTCTGTTCACTAATTGCAGTGCCTTTGGATATAGGCTGGTATCTTTCTTCAGTGCTTGGCCTTCCTCTTACATAGTCTTTAAGATAAGCTGTGACTCCTTGACCATTTTATTTAATTTCATTAAAGTTTTTTCTTATTTTGTAATTTACATACAGTACTGGTCACTTCGTATGGTTGTATTGTACCCCTTCTTCCCCACCCCACCCCGTCTTTCCCTCTTCCCCCCGATCACTCCAGCTCCTCTCTCTGTAAGCTGTTGGCCCATGTTTGGCCTGCCGGTCTTCTCTTTTTCTGGAACTGTGTCCTTTATTTTCCTGGGTGTGGACTTGCACTCCTGGTCAGCAGCAGACCAGGCTGCTCCAGGAGTGACTGAAGCAGGCAGTCAGGCTGAGCACGCGGTGCAGTTCCTTGACCATTTTTGGATGCTTAGCCCTGGAGCGCCCAGTAGACAAAAGTCAAACGTTGAGCTCCTTTAAGCCATTTTCACTCTTAATGGCATTTTCAATTTTTTTTTTTAGTGTTTGAGGTCTTTTCATTTTTTTATTGATTAACATATTTATGTGTATATGTGCGTATGGGTGTATATATACATACAAGACATAACATCTTTGCGTACCCAGGGTTCTCCCACCAGCATTTTCAATTTTTAAACAAATGTACTTCTTTTAGGCAACATTCTTCAATCCTCCCTTTCGATTCATGACTCCTGTTTGATTCTTTTGTCTCTAGAGTTTCTCCTTGCTAATTCTGAGTCTTCATGTTTGCTCCTTTTCATACTTGAGTCTACTTGCTTTTGTTTCATGAGTCAATGCCTTTAAAATGTCAGCCACCCCTTGATTTATCTCTTTGGATATCTTGAAATAGCCACGTGATTCACCCTATTAGTTCTGAACAGTTTATAGCTGTCCTGGCCACACATGGTGAGTCCTGCCCTGCCCAATCCCCGCCCTCCATAGCCAAGCAGCCTGGTCTGGACAGAGAGAACCACATGGAATTACTTCACGTGGTCTGGCCTGTCAATATGCATGGACAACACAGCACTGTTGTTAGAAGTGACATTTGTGATCAGTGTGTGTCAGAGGCATGGAACCCACTTGAGGTGCTGATGGAGGTGTTCAGACCTTGAGAACTTGGCTTTGGTCCCCAGAGTGGATCTGATTTCTCCTTGGGCAGAGGTTTGCTTGTCCTGCACCCCAAGCCAAGAACCCTATTAGTTTTGAGCGAACTTAAATAATCTTTCCACATTTGGATAGAGCCACTGGTTCTCCAGGAGAGGAACACAAGTGACAGAGTTAGGATTCCCCAAGCACAGGGGACCGTGCCTCACTCATCCTTCCCATACGACGATGACCACACTGCTCACTAAAAGTTGGCTTTTAAGAGATTTTTTTTGCATTTTTCTATATTTTACTTAAATTATTTTTTTACATCACCATAGTCCTATAGTTCTCTCACTACCACAACATCTGTGACCATCACCATGTTCCCTTGTGTTCATCCCTCCCCTGCCCTGCCTCCTCTCCTTCTACTTCTTTTGCTGTATGTGAAAATAAAGAAAATTGACTGACTTACACTGTAAAATAGGTGTTTGACATATGAGTCATGATGTAAGTGTGTGCTATCTACCATCGAGGCTTAGCTATTGGAAGGGTGCTGCCATCCCCCTGGGAGCCTGTTCTCCTTGATCCACGTGTTCATAACTCCAAAGGACATCTGGAGCTCTCTGCAATTGCTCTGCCAGTCAGCCCTGTGTGTGTATATGTTCATCAGGTATAGAGAGAATAGAAATGAAATATGATCTGTGTAGCTACATCAACTACCTATATTGTGAAAGACAATTATCAGCAAGACCCATTAACACATCAAACCAACCATATTGCAACATTTGCAAAAGTCTCTGTTCCCTTTACTGTATCCCAATTTAATGAAACAGTGTTTGGCTCCCACTGAGATTTCCAAATCTTTCAGTATTTGATAGGTCAACAATTATAATTGCATGTTGACTTTGCATTATACTGTTTTAATGATGTGTTAATACACAGCAATCCTTGGATGGACTTCCAACATTGCTGTTTTATAACTATCAACTGGCATATTAAAACTAACCTCAATGGCAAGAAAGCCAATTGCTAGAGATACCTCATTAGCAAGAGGTCTGTTGAATGTGTGATTGGCACACACAGAATGACACTGGAAGTGAGCACCGAGAGACCTCTAAAACCCCAGCCACAATCAGTTTGCAAAGATCCTGGGTGAGTGTTTTGAGAGGAAATTTGTCAAGTGGGCTTGGTAATCCAAGTCTCACTGGAAATATCCCCTAGAGGAGGCCTCCATTTTCAAGAAGCTTATGAGCGATCCTCAGTGCAGTTTTCTATGTGTGATGGGGTCACACACAAGTTTCAGAAGTTGAAAATGACCTGAAATTGGAGATGATGGGAAAGTGGAGAGTGGAAAGCAGGGGAGAAGGAAGGAGAGCTGGATCTAGGGAGAGTGAAAGAGAATAAGTACTGGCCTATGGAGCCAGAAAGTGAAGTATCAAAATGAAAAGCATAAAGGAAGGAGTGAATTCTGGGGAGGGGGGAAGAGGAAGGGGTGGTGAGGGGGAGAGGGAGAAGAAGAGGAAGAGGGAAGAGGAAGGGGAAGAGAAGGAGGGGAAGGGGAAGGGGGAGAATAAGGATGGGGAAAGTAGGAAGGAGCTATTGGAGTGTGCAGGACACTAGTGTCCTCTGAGCCTCACCTAGGCCGACCTTCACACTGCGGGTGTCATGTCTACAGATGGGGCTGCACATCAGTATCAGTGACTGGCGAGGGGTGCAGGTCCCCAAGGCAGCCCTGGTAGTGTGCTGGTCCTTAGCCTCATGTACACAGGAGTTTTGCTTTGGCGTAACTGGACTTTGCATACCGAGGGCTCCTTTGATTCTCTGGGTCATTTATTTTTCCTGTTTTTGGAATGGATCCTCTGACCAGGCTATTGAATCTTTGCAAGGGAATTCCCAATACATTCCAGGAGGTAAACCTGCTGATTGTTTAGGCATTTTGGAGTGCTACTCCTGCAATGCTGAAGCTGCCTGGGGTGCAACAGGGGCTGATGTTTGAGGAGGGCTTCAAAGCCAAGGGTATGACAAGCTCCTAGAGAAGGAGGGAGCGTAAGTGAATGAGGTAAGAGAAGGAGGCTTCTGGTGAGTGACCCCATGTTCTGGTGGACCCCAGACCCCTTCACCTGCCCTCACCGCTCCACGAGCCACATGGTTAAACCAGACACAGCCACACCTGATGGCAGGACCACAGAAAGCCTTGCAGAGATCCTCGCCAGGCTGCAGATGCTGCCTGTTGAGTCTACTGCTCTTCTGTTCCAAAGATAAAATGAAAGGAGAGAAAACAGCTTCTGGAGCACCATGGCAACCACCTGAAAACACCTGCATCCGTTGGCAAGGGAGAATCTAAGAAGCTGCAAACATCTTGCTTTCATTGACTCCTCGTGAGCTGTCCAAATATTCGCATGATCCAGAGTGTGCGCAAAAAGAGAACATCGTTGCATGGAGAGCACACTCTCATTACCAGCACAAGCCTCTTCTGGTGGATCCCAAATGCATCTGAGAAGAATCTAAAAGAATGTAAGTTGAAACTGTCCCAGGGGAAAGATCATGTGTGGCCTACGAATGGGCAGACTGATGGCTGGCAGCATATACAGTGAGGTGACACATGGCTGTCTCCACTCCACCTTTGCGTGTGCTGGGTTTTCTGCCCTGGGGAAACCTACTTCCTAGGTGGGCAAGAAGGCAACAGTTAAGTGGAAGAGAGAAACGTTTGTTTCTTGTGACAATCCCAACAGGAAGCCACCACCTGCAGAACTGCGACCTCTCTCTCTCTCTCTCTGCTGTCCGGGGCTCTGGCCGTAGCTGCCAGCGGGGCTACAGGTACCTAAGCTGGTCTTGTTCCTTTGCGATCTCTGGGTCAAGAGGGGCCAGTTCCTAGCATTCAGCACGTGCCGATGGAGAACTTGTTCATTTCGTCTGACATCTGGGATGACTGAGGGTCACGCAGGAGTCAAGCTGCTTAGGAAGAAAGGATGGAGCATGGTGGCATCTAGAAGTTAGCTTCCAGAGATCAGAACTGAGAGAGGGAGGAACTGCCCTCGTTTCCCGAGGCATTGGCTGACTGAGGATCAACACAACCTGCAGTTCTCCCGGCAGCCTGTGGGCTGTGGGCAATTTGTTGTCTGTGAAGCAAATGGTCTTTATTTGTGAAGTCTGGGGGCTGCTCCAACATGAGGAGGAGATGCAGAGCTACAAGAGTTCTGGTGGGGACTGGTTCTCCTTGATGCTGGCAAGGGGTGAACCCTCTCACCCCAGGAGCAGGACTCACGATCCACCCCCAAGGCCCTGGCCTCTCGTCAGCCACCATGGCTGCAGTTGTGGGATGGCGCTGTGGTGTCCTTGCTCTGTGCCCCGTCGGGGTGGTTGGCAAGGCCTCTGGTCCATCCTTGCACAGGCAGAGAAGCTGTAAGCAGGGAGCTAAAGGTCTGAGAGGCATGACCCTAGGGAGTAGGTGCCCATTCTGCCCCTACACCGGGAGGGGGGCTGCACCGCCACGCAGTCACGTAAGCTTGTAAGGCAACAGCGCCGGGATGGCTGGGGAGGAAGAAAGTGGGCTGGAGGCAAGAGAAGCCCGGAGGGGCTGCAGCAGGACTCCCTCAGGAGGGCGGGGTCCAGGGCTGCAGCCTCCTGTTTATTAACAAGCAAGAGGCGGAGATCCCAGAGGGAGCGCAAACACGCAGGGAGTGCGCGTGCGCGGGGATGGGTCTTCAGGGACGTAGCTGTTGCCTGGCACAAGCTGGGGCCAGGGACCAGGCCTATTGCCTGGGAGGGTTCCAGTGTCCCCAATAATCAAAACTCATCCTCTCTAGTCTTCTAGTCTTTTTTTTTTTTTTTTTGAGACTAGGCCTTGCTATTTTTGCCCATGGAACCGCAGGCTCTCGTTGCCCGGGGTACCACGGACTCAAGCAATCCCCAGCCTCAGCTTCCCAGGTAACTGGGATTACAGGCGCATGCCACCACACCCAGCTATGTTTTTTGGAACTCGGTCTCGCTACGGGCCCCAGGCGGGACTCGAACTGCGATCCCTAGCCCAGGCTGCTTCATAGGCTGAAGCTTACAGGCACGAGCCACCATGCCTGGCCCCCTCAATAGGTGTTTAACAGGCAAGCGCTGCCCAAGCCAAGGAGCTGGTGAGCCCTATTATGCGGAGGCTGGTGAGGGGCGTTATGGACAGGCTGTCCTGACTCTACACCTGGCAGCAGGCGGGGCTGGGCAAGTGCCTCCTTCTGAGCTGCCACTGATTTTAGTGATTTTTCGTTTTCCATCTCAGTAGGTTTTTTTTTTTTTTTTGTTTTTGTTTTGAGATTAAGTCTCGCCATGTTGCCCGGGGTTATCCCGATCCCGTGGACTCAAATGATCCCCAGCCTCAGCCTCCCAGGTAGCTGGGATTACAGGCATCCACCATTGCACCTAGCTGCTCTTTCAAGATCAGTTCTTGCTGTGTTGCCCGAGATAGTCTCGAATCCGCCGACTCAAGCGATCCCAGGGCTCTTGCCTCCAAACCCTTGGATTACAGATGCGCGCCACCATGCCCAGCCCTGCTCAGTATGTTAACTGATCTTGCTAACCTGACTATACCTTTTCCTCATATCCTAGGGATGCTGGTTTCCAGCATGCACCCCATTATCAGAGCCCTGCTAAGAGGCCCCCTGCCTGCACGTTTATCCAGCTGGCAGCAAACCACGGAGGGTCTGCGACGACAGCCCCAACAATATGGTGGGTCAGGGGCCGCACAGAACAAGGTGGCTTCACCAGCTGCTCGGTGAAGACCTTCCTCTCTCCAGGGCTTTGTAACCACACAGGGACGTGGCCCAGGACTGGATGATCTGTCAGAGCTCTGCTGGGGAGGTAGGTGCTTCCTACCCCCGCCAGGACCGCATTACAGTGACCTTTGACACTGTCACAGCTGCGGTCCGCAGGCTGAGGCTTCATTACAGCCAACTCCCAGCAGAGCTGAGTGACCACCGAGGCAGGCAGGAAGGGCGGGACCGGGCTCCACCCCCCCACATCAGTCCTCGAGGACTGGTTTTCGTCGTTTGCCTCACAGACAGCTGAAAATTGTAATGGAAAAACATTTTATTAAACATATTCAACTCGCTTCCAATGAAATGATTCATTTTTCATCGACAATGGTGTCCAATGTTTGTCTTCTGTTTGTTTTTTTCTCTTTCATAACCATCACCAAAAAGTACAATGCAAATACCACGGGTACGGCGTGTAACGGGTTAACTAGTGGAGCGTATATACATTGGACTCTGACGTGAAAAGAACAGAGCACTGAGGGCATCGTGTTCTTTCTCCCCCTGGGATAATGTCCCCCTGGTCGTGTCCAGCCCTGGTCAGCCAAGGGGTTCATCTGCACCAATGAGAATAGCAC
The DNA here is from genome assembly GCA_004024945.1 of Uropsilus gracilis. Taxonomy (NCBI): domain Eukaryota; kingdom Metazoa; phylum Chordata; class Mammalia; order Eulipotyphla; family Talpidae; genus Uropsilus; species Uropsilus gracilis. The sequence goes on from PVHY01031176.1 coordinate 8,094, forward strand.
CATAGGACTCTGTAGCCCGTCCCACATGTGGCACCAGAAGAGGACAGTACGACAGCATCGACAGCACGGGGAGTTCTGAGCCAGAAAGGAACGTCACGGAGTTTCGAGGTCGTCTGAGCACCCTGACGGCGTTGGCACCAACGCCATCATGGCTCGCGCCCTCGAGGGAAGGCAGCTGGGAGTTTCTGAGCAACGGTCTGAGCATGAAGAGCTCAGAAAGACACAGACCCTGGGGGACCCGTGGGGGTCTCGACGCAGGGTGGCAAGGGGCTGATGCAGAGGCACGGGAGGAAGTGCCTGCCCAGGTTCAGGGAGCCCTGCTGGCAGCCCTGTCTCTGTCCTGCAGCCGGAGAAGCTGCCACTTTTCTGTCATTTCGTGGTGACACGCAGTCTAGTTGGGGCCAGGGGCGAACCTGCTCCCTGGCCACCTGTGGGTCTGGTGGAAAGGGGGGCTCTGCAAGCAGCCAAGCGTGAGCTGGGGAGGATGGTGTTGTGGGAGCAGCCCTGGGGCAAGTGCTGGGGCTGGGGTGGGGGCGGGGCAGCTGTGCCCTGGGCATCTCTGCTCTCCCTGCAGAACACCCGAGGAGGCGGCGGCTCTGCGCTTCCCCATCCGTGTGGAACTGAAGACGTTCCCCGCCACCCTTGCCGCCTCTGACTTGGCAGCGTTAAAACCAAAACCACAGCCCATAGTGTGTCAGGGCTGGGATGGAGAAAGCAGGGAGCGGCTTTTCTTTTCTGATTGAAGCTGCCCCTTCCGCCGTGACAGCCAGCCACCGGAAACAGACACACAAGCACAGCACCAGTACATCCAGAGGCAGAGGGGAGGATGCCAGGGGTGTGAGCCTAGCTGAGCTCCCCCTGAGGGGGGGAGGGGGCGGTGGGCTCTCACAGTAAAGCCCTTGAAAAAAAGCACCCATCAAACACCCACCGACTTGGCAGACAAAACAGGCCTCCTGGCATCTGGGCTCCACTCCCTGCTCCCGGGGGTAGGGTCCTGCCATCTTTACCTGGCAGGACAGAGATGTCCTTGAGGGGCTGGGGACGCTAGGAGGGAACGACTTGTATCTCCCAGCTGTGGTCCCACTGAGATGGCCAGTGGTATCAGCATGGCAGCAGCAGGCACGCGAGGGCAGGGCTGGGGGGGGGCTGGGCGGCTGTGCCGGGGCATGGGCCGGTGATTCTGGCTGTGATCCTGGCCCAGCGGGCCAGGCAGCCCCAGGAGGAAGCCCCGGCCAGGCCTTGCCCTGCAACCCCGAGCCTGAGCCTGAGTCCTCAGAGGGTTGGAAAAGCATCAGTCTCAGAGCGATGCCAGGGCTGGCAGCCCCCTGTGAGGGGCAAAGCTTTATGGCTGGTGGAGAGGCCCCCCCAAGCGTCTCTGAGACCCTTGGCCAAGCTGTCCTGAGCTCACCTGTGGCCAGGATGCAACCCCACTGCCCAGATGAGGACGTGCCCAGTTTCGTAGCACCTTGAAGCAAGTAGTGGACTGTAGGGGTCCCCAGCTGATACCTGCCAGAATAAAGTATGCCCCCCGCACTGTGGTGTGCAGAACGCACGGCCTTGGCACCCCCGTTGGCGGACACAGACTCAAGCTCTCATGGACGGGATCCCCAAGTCCCAGGAGCTAGAGGACAGGCCCTCAGAGGAGGTGGAGGCCAGGCTCTGACTGTCGGGGTGTGGCGCTCCCCACCCCCAGGGAAGCCCTTTAGCTGAGGATCATGAACCCCTGTCCTGCCCAGGGGGTGGCGGGCTTTCAGAATCAAGCCTGTTTTAACACACGATGTCTCCTTTTGGGGACGCGCCTCCCCCTGTGGGACATCAAGCACCAGAGTTCAGATGTGGAGAGAGCCAAGAGCCAAGACAGAGGCCGGGACGACATCTCTCCTCTGATGAGGGGCTGTCGAAGGCGTTCCCTTTGCGGTACCAGGGAGCGTAGGAGTGACAACTGCTTTGTGACTCAGGCCTAGCTGTTCCTTACTGTCGAAAGCCATCCAGTGGCTGCTGACAATATAGTAAGCACAAAGCACCCATGTCAAGGTGTCAAGACCACTGTCAAGGTCGAGGCGGTCAGCGGTCTCAGGACGACCCGGGGGGCGTGGCCGCCGGACGGGTGCGCTCTTGGGTGGGTGGGCTTCCAACCTGCCTTGTCATCAGGGTTCAGACCTCAGGTCCGAGGGTCACGCACGGGGCCGCTGGGCCGGATGTCATGAGCTTGGCGGCGGCAGCGGCTGGCGCATCTTATTGGCATAGAAGTCCCTGCACGTCTGGCAGCAACGCTGGTACCATCGCATGTCCTGGCAGAGGTTCTTTTCTCGGATGACCCGGCAATACACTGTCCACTGGTCCCGTGTGCATTTATAGGTCAGGGCAGCTAAAGGGACGATGGGGAAAGAAAACCCAGGGGGGTTACAGGTGGCATGGAGGTCACGGAGCACACCTGGCAGGGGCTGTGCCCTCAGGTGGCCTCACCCACATGCATGAGGCGCTGGGCACAGACTCAGAAATCATGCCCCCGCCAGGCACGCTGGCACGTCACTTTCTGCTATGGAGGGTGGAGCTTTGCACCTGACTGCCTGGGAGTCTGGCTCCCACCCTGCTTCTGAACTCCGGGGGGGCACTGACGACCATTTTGTGGTGGGGGTGCCTTTGCCATGGGCATTTATGACACAGCAGGGGACAGTGGACATCAGGAGAACCTCAAGAGCACGAGGACACGGCACATGCCTGCGGCCTGCTCCCCGTAGGGTCTTGGTGGTGTTGAGAGGAGGCCCTGCTCAAACGAGGGCTCTGGAAGGCACCAAGGAGGCTTGTAAAAATCTTGGGGGCCCCTCTGCAAGCTCAGAGCCCCCCAGTGAAGGTACTGAGAAACCCCCTTCATAGGAGAGATTTTACCAGGTCAGGGGAAGGGGCTGCAGGTGGGCACGCCCTAGGGCTTTCTCTTTGGGAAAGCAGGAATTCTGAGCAGAGGAACCATCAGTTGGTGCTAAATCTTCCTCATGCCACCGCCAGCCAGGGGCATGGCCTGGAGAGGGCAGGCTCAGAGCACCCTAGGGCCACCCCCTTACCCACAAGCTCTCTGACAGATTAAAGCCTGCCACGCTGAACATCTCTGTCTGCTTGAGGGACACTGCAAGCACACCCCACCAAGGGTTCGTGAGCGACGGCCCCAGACCTGTCATCTCTGGGAGAAAGCCCGCTTCACGGACAGGAATCCAGAACATTCTCCTGGGCTCCCCGTTTGTTGGCAGGAAGGTGAGCGGGATGAGACTGCAACTAGCAAACACCTTTGACATGGCAAGGAATGAAGCCCCGTCACTGAACCCTCGGACCTTCTACAGCACTGCCCGACGCTGGCCTCTCTGGCCAGGGGTCTCACCCACCGAGGGATGTGGCACCCCCCAGACGCTGGGGGCCACTCACCAAGGCGAGGGGAGGTGATGGTGTTCACATTGATCTTGTCGTTGCAGACCTCTTGGTGGCACTGTCTGTAGGCAGCCGGCTTGGAGAGGGTGGGGCACTCGTTGCCATGGCGCCCGGTGACCTTGTGCATGCACTGGACCACGCGGGACTGTAGGCCCTTGCCACAGGTGGAAGAGCACTGCAGGGAGACAGGGGGCATTCTGAGCTGTGGCCTACTCCGGGCCAGCACCCCACAACGTGCCATCCCCTGTGTCATTCCCAGGACCTTGAAGCCGCAGGAGAAGTAGCTGTCCACCGCTGCCTGATGGGCCACTCCTGCTCAAGATGGCGTGACATGAGGGATACGCTGGAGCCCTTCTCCAAGTGTATCTTGCAGCCCTAACCCCCCTGGGATGGTACCTGCAGGGGGTCCCTTAAGGGGTAACTAGATTGAGACAGGTCCTGGCGGAGGGCGGGGGGTGGGCTGTGATGCAAGCAGTGCTTTGGAAGAAGAGGAAGGGGACCAGCGCTTTCCTCTCCTGGTGAGGACACAGGCGAGGGCGGCCTTGCAGGCCAGGAAGCCTCCCCGAGAAGGGAGCAGCCGGCACCCTTGTCTGCGACTCCCGCCTCTCGGAACAGCTGCAGTATTTCATCGCAGCAGCCTGGGCTGAGACACGGGCCACTTCTCACATGCCACGCTGGCTGCATCTGCTCCCGGCCCCCAGCCCCTGCTCCAAGCAGAGTCAGCTCTGGCATCCCCGGGACCATGGTGGGGTGGCTTGGTCGGCACCCGGCACCCACGAGGAACTGGGCCTGAGAAGCAGGGGCGTCTCCCCAGCCTGGGGTGCTGTGAGGCCTTCAGGGCCGGTGCCTTGCTGTGGAGCAGGCTTTCCCGCAGCCCCGAGGGCTGAGACCCGGGATCAAGTAAGACAGTGAAAGATGCAGCTCTGTTCGTATGATAGTCATGGACGGCTGCTGCGTGGACGCTGATCTTACCGTGTCTTGTGAGCGTGACTATTAGCAAAGTGCCAGGCTTTAAGGGGTCGTGGGGCTACCACTGTCCTAGCGTGGAGAGTAGGAGCAGTAGTAATAACAGCATTTGAACAACCCTGTGGAAAGGGAGCTTTAGCGAGTGAGCAGGGCAGACGCATGGAACACGGGAGAACAGAGTGTCCTGCTGAAACTGGGTGGCCCTAACCCCCCCCCCACACTCCAGGTTGTAGCATTTAACAAGGTACTCTGCTCCCATTGGCTGGTGGCAGTTTAAAAAGGAGGAGAGGAGAAGCTGAGAGAGAGACGTTGGAGGAGCGGCGTCAGGGGGGAGAGAGGAAGAAGTTGGAGGAGCACCGTCCCAAGG
>PVHY01031177.1:0-12844 GCA_004024945.1 Uropsilus gracilis
AAGGAAGGAAGGAAGGAAGGAAGGCGGGTAGGCAGGCAGGCGGGCAGTCGGGCAGGCGGGCAGGCAGGCAGGCAGGCAGGCGGGCAAAAGCAAGGGGAGGGGAGAAAAGGAGGAAGGAAATTTCCTTTCCTTTTTGAGGGAGACTTTGGGAGACTGGCAGGGAAGCACAGAATCATGGTGGCCCAGATGACAGTGTGAGGGCGGACCCTAGCACAGGGCTATTGGCAGAGACAATTATGACCTTGTGTAAGGGTAACAGGCAACCTCCTTTAGGAAGCCTTGTAAGAAAAATAAATTCTAATTGTTTTCTAATGTAATTATATATATATATATTTGTGGCTGACTTTGAAAAATGTCACATACCTATATTTCAGCATAACTGTATTCTTTCACTTAAAATGTTTACTCCTTAGTTCTTTTGCCTGTTGGACACATAATAAGTAATGAAGTCTCAATGTGTTAGTATCATGACTCAAATGATTTTTAAATTTGCTATGATATTATGATCTGAATTATTTTATTTGACTTGGGTATCTGTTATGTGCAACAAGACTTTAAAGATCTATGCTCAATTTCTATTAAATTATACATTGTAATTTCACTATTTTTTGAGATTTTTTATTAAATAATTTATTTATATATAAATTTCACATCTTTGTAATCCCTGAGGTTCATTCCTCCCAACCTCCCTGACTGTTCCCACCCTCTCCCCCCACCCTGAGTTGTGTACTTTAGTTTGGTTGTTAGATTGTTTTGACTTTTCCTCATGGATTTTGTTTATTTTTTCCCCTATATCCCATATACTAGTGAAACCATTTGGTTTCTGTCTTTTTCTTTCTCACTTGTTTCTACTAATATGATTTCTCCTAGATACAGCCATGTTACCATAAAATCATCAAATTTGTCATTTTTAACTGATGAGCGATATTCCATTGTGTATGTAGAGCACATCTTTTTCATCTAGTTATCTGTTTTGGGACATTTTGGTTGCTTCCATATCCTTGCAATTATAAATAATGCTGCAGTAAACATCCGAGCACATGTGCCCCTTTGTACAAGCACTGAGGTCTCCTTTGGGTAGATTCCCAAGAGAGCAATTGCTGGGTCAAATGGTAGTTACATTTCCATTAGTTAGAGGGTCCTCCACACCACTTTTCATAGTGGTTGGACCAGTTTACATTCCCATCAGTAGTGTAAGAGTGTTCCTTGCTCTCCACATCCCCACCAGCACTTGTTATTGTCCATTTTTTGTATGTGGGCCATTCTTACTGGTATAAGGTGGTATCTCATTGTGGTTTTAATTTCCATTTCTCTGATTGCTAGTGACTTTGAGCAATTTTTTATGCTCTTGTTAGCCATTTGTATTTCCTCTTTGGAGAAGTGTCTTTTTAGTTCTCCCCATTTTTCGATTCGGCTTCTTGTTGAGTTTTTGTTTAGTTGTGTGAGTTCCTTGTGAATCTTCATTATTAAACAGTCATCACTCTTGTGGAGGGCAAAAATGTTTTGCCCATTTGGTTGGGGTTCTTTTTGTTTATTCTGTTGTCTCTTTTACTATACAGAAACTTTTTAGTTTGATGTAGTCCCATCTGTTTATGTTCCCTCATTTTTTGCCATCTGTAGATGTGTCCAGAAAGGGATTTCTGAATTGTAATTCATAGAGGGTTTTGCCCAAGTCTTCCTCTATATATGATGTGGTTTCGGGTCTGACATCTAAATCTTTTATCCATTTTAAATTGATTTTTATACATGGTGTGAGGGAGTTGTTTTGGTGCATTTTTTTTTTGTATGTCTTAGTTCAATTTTCCCAGCACCATTGTGAAGAGGCTATCTTTCTTCCAATAAGTTTCTCACTCCTTTGTCAAAGATTAGTTGACTAATCTTAGTTGACTAAATTAGTTGACTAAATTAGTTGACTAAATTAGTTGACATGTGGTTTTGTTCCTGGGCACTCAATATGGTTCCATTTATCTGAATGTCTGTTTTTGTACCAGTACTAAGCTGTTTTGATTACTATGGTTTTGTAGTATAGTCTAAAAATTTAAAACACTGCTAAAAGAGATAGAAGAAGACATAAGGAAATGGAAAGACATTCCCTGATCATGAATTAGAATTAACAACATCAAAATGTCATCCTACCGAAAGTGATCTACAGATTCAATGCAATCCCTATAAAAATCCCAACATCTTTAAAGAGATAGAACAAAAATTACTGAAATTCATATGGAATAACAAAAGACTTCAAATATCAAAAAGCCTCCTGACCAGAAAAAAATAGAATGGAAGTATTACAATTCCAAACTTCAAACTATACTACAAAGCCATAGTATATTTTGATATTTTTTTTCCTCCACAAAACCACACACCCTCCAAGCCCATCTCCTCCCATCCCCCATGTGATTGTTCTAATAGCAGGATCCAAGTTATTGAAACCAACATCAATTATCCCAGAAGTAAAAATATTCTCTGACTGGAATTGAGTCATACTTGATAACTTCATTATGAACATATTAGGGATGGAGGAAACAAAATTTACAAAAGTACATTAATAACTTAGATTTAATAAAGTGGAACTAAACTTATAACTCATAAAAGTTCAAAAATTTAAGAATCATAATTTATTCAACCTCCAGTCTATATTCTCTAACTGAACATGTTAAAACTTAGCTTATGCTACTAAATCTTGTAGTAGTTTCTTTTCTCTGTGAATGGTAATAACATTTATTCACTAGAACAACTAGCACATTACTCTTGCTTTATATTTTGCTTTCTATCACCAAATCCTTCTGGTCACGTATTTCAATTTCTTGTTCCTACTGACATTCTTTCAACTAGTACTACCTGTATATAACTTTCGCCATTTTTCCAGAGGCATAATGCCATGACTTTTAAAGTGTTCTACTTACATTTTTTTATATAGATTTCTCAATTTGTATCTTCTGCACATTAGTCACAATAAACTTCACAAAATATAAATCTGATTGGAATTCCCTGAGAACACAATCATACTCCCACTCTATTCAATAACTTTATGTTCAAGATAAATTAAAAAATCCTCAGAAATTGTATTCTTGTATCTTGCTCGTTATAACTCCCTGCACTGCAACTATATATTAATCTTCCTTTAGTTCCTTATAGAAAAAGTTCCCCTCTTAACACAGGTTTTTCCAAACTGTTCTCTCAATGTACACACTCTTTTTTTCTTAATTAATATCTACCCACCTTTCAAATGGTAGCTCAAAAGTCACTTCCTCAGAGATATTCTAACCTAGTTAACTTAATTAGATTTTTCATTCCAGGCTCTGGCAATCATTTCTCTTCTTAGCTAGCACATTTCACAGTTTATAATTTTGCATTAACTTGTCTATTTGCTTGCCTCTCCACTACACTACAATAAGTACAAGCCAGTATTCTATACCCAAGCTCTGACATATCAACAAATTTGTGAAGAGTGGAATTCATTCTTTAGCTGGAACTGCTAACTTTCAAGATGGTAGTTTTCACATTTCAATAAAAGAGTAAAATACATATCAATACAGAAATAGTTTACAACAGTCTTAAGTGCTGTAAAGAAAATAAAATTAGGCATTTTGTTAAAAGTGACTCAGATAGGACAGAGAGAAAGCTGACTAATTTTTAAGGCTAGAAAAGGATTTATTGCAAAGATGTCTCAGGACTGAATCTTGAAAGAGGGGAAGCAACCAGTTTTGTGAAAATTTTTCTAGGAAGAAAATGTAGTCTGAAATTTGCCACACTCCACATTTTGTGGCCATTTTCTGGTTACACTGGTTTCAAAATAGATGCTGGGCAAGACTTTTGTATTTTTCATGTGGAGATCAGATTTTCTACAGTATCTTTTTTCCAATTAAACCCAGTACAAAAAATGGTGGGGCTTTGGCTTATATATTTACTTTTTAAAGTCACTTGGTTTTTTTTTTTTTTTTAAAGAACAAAGGTCCTTCTTTTTCTATAGCTTAGAAAGAATATTTACTAGGTTTTGGATCTGAGAAATTTTTTCCTACTGCAATGTTTTATGTTTATTCCCCAAAGGCTGAGGGGGAAAATATGTGTCTCTCACAATGTTTCAAACAACTTGTATTCAACCTTAAATACATTTTCAATTCATTATCTAAATATGCTTTACATTTTTTCAGAAAAAAATATTTGTATCCCATTACAATTTGATCTTATAAGTGAAATATATTTTGCTTCCTCATTTTTAGAGCTGTTTAAATGTTTTTGTTTCCAACTCATAAACACAAATTATATTAAATACTTTGCACCTTTGTAATTATTTGATTAACAGTCAACTTTTATAAATACTTTATCCTTTTTTTTGATACTAGGTCTTGCTATTTTTGCCCGTGGAACCACAGGCTCTCGTTGGCCGGGGTACCACAGACTCAAGCAATCCCCAGCCTCAGCTTCCCTGGTAGCTGGGATTACAGGCACGCGCCACCACGCCCAGCTATTTTTTGGAACTAGGTCTCGCTACGGGCCCCAGCGGGACTCGAACCATGATCCCTAGACCCAGTCGTTTCATAGGCTGAAGCTTAAGGCACGAGCCACCGTGCCCGGCCTAAATATTTTATCCTTTTTACACACCTCACAGAGGCTTTTAATGAGTGTATGATTACTGGAGGTATTTGTTAACTTATACAAAGTTTAAGACTCTGAAGTTCCATCACCAGAAAGAGTGACAAACATTTTACTTACAAATAAATTGCTTTGATAACGCTTGGGCAATAATTAAAAGTACATATATGAAGCTATCCACCTTTTATAGATTTCTTCTACATTCCCATGTTAGTGATTTAAGAAAACTGGTAATTTTAATTAAAAAATACATTTTGGTTTTCCATTCCAAATTCATTTATAACCTGCTAGATATAAATAAGAGAATTAATTAATTTTCTGGATTTATTTCCAAGGCATAACTCATATAAAATGGTTATTGTACTTATTTTTAAAAATTTACTGTGACGCATGTTGTGATAGCACAATGATTAAAAATATTTTAAAATGACCTATAAAATTATTTAATTTGGAAAGTGTCAGTACAATAATTAAGTCATTATAGATTAAGAGAATTACTAAAATTGGAGAAGTGTTCTGATTTCCTAAACAAATCCTAGGCACATATTTTTTCTTTTATTCTGTCGGTGATTATGTATTGACTGTCAGGCACCGGGTACTCAGCGAGACTCCAATCTCACATTGCTCTCATTTCAAATGACTATAAAGAGAAGAACATCTGTCAGCACGGGCAAGTAATCACACTTCTTCTCTTGCAAAGAAAGAGCTGAGGAAAAGTCTACAAAATACATGCTAAAGAAATTTGCAAATTGTAGAAGGAAAGAATAAAATGTACACTGAAGTTAAAAATAATCGCTGAGATTTGAAATATTAAGATAGTGTCATATAAAAGCTAGTAGCATAAATTTATAAAAGGTAAATATCACAAGCATTTATGAGTTTTATTGCATGTGACTTTATATGATGCACTTAATATTTTAAGAATGGTCTTTTTAAAATAATTAACATTATTTTGCATTCTTCTGAAAAGCATATCTAAAACATACCATCCTCACTGAAGAATTCCTAAAAATAAAACAAAATTCAATAGCATTATAAGGAATTGATTTGCAATTTTAAAAAAAATTCTAAGTGTTCATAATAAATATATACTAATTTGTAATAGATATTTGTTCATTTGGTAGTTGTCTTAAAAGATACTAACATTTTCTCAGTCCAGTTTTACATTTCCACCAGACCCTTGTGAATATGATATTGTTACTACATTGTTGTTTTCCTTGTTTTGATAGGTATCTAGTAAGAGCTAAAATTCGCATTATCAACCATAATTAAAAAAAAACTCAAGAAAAAGTAAGTCTGTTGTAGCAACCCTTCCATAATGCCAATAACCTAAATGTTATTTTTTTTGCTAAGATTACCACTGTTAGAATTTTTAATTGATATAGATGATATGATTTTATTTGTGTAATAGAAACCCAAAATGATTAAATTTTTAAAAACCATTTTAAAAATTTTTAGAGACCATTTTCTGTTTATTGTTGCTAGGGTTTAATGTTCTTTCTTCAAGTTTACTGATACCTTCCTCTGAGCCATTCTTATAAAATTTTTGATCCCATTTTGCTTATTGTATCTCTTCTTGAAATCTTCACAATTCCAGTGGATCTTTCTTTATAATTTCAGTGTTTTGAGTATATTACATATATGATATTCTGTATATATTCAGTTTATTGCTGAAATTTACTATTGTTTTAAATTGGTTACAGTCTGTAATTGTTTGCTGAAGCATTAAATTTATATTTATTTAAAGCATTAAATTTATATTTATTTAATTATTTAGTTTGATTGGTGTTTTTGTTTGTTTACAGACATCTGAGCTCAAATCCCAGCTAGACCTTTATTAGCTATATATACAGTCCTGGGCAAGTCACTTAATGTCTTTAAACATTTTTTCATTTTACTGATTCAGTGGTTGACTAAGATTTTCTTGTTATCTGAAAAGAGATAATGCATTTCCAGAAAAAAGTAGCATCATTCCTGTGATCAGTGTCTCTCTCAGATTCAATGTTTTAACAGTTATAGTCTTTTTTCATGTTCCTCTGAATATTGTTATTGTTTTAAAGTACCTTGTACTCACAAGTACAATTTTTAATGATAGTTGAGTTTTGTTGCAGATGTTTCTATATGACTTTTTTTATGATTTGAGATTTTCTCTAGGGATATTTAAATCTTCAAATTCATTGTCTTTTCACTAAAGATAACTTTAGACTTGATTGTTATTACTACCTACTGTTCTCACTTTCATTCTGATTTTTCTTTCTTTGTATAAACCGTCATATCTTAAGGCCATGTGTATGTTTAAGGAAATGCATTTTCTTTCTCCATTTTAATATCCCTGGAAACTTCCCTTTCACACTGTTATAGTCAGAATGCTTGTTTTCTCCACAAATAACTGAAGCATAAATAAATATAACATTTTGAAATCTTTGGTAATTCTGACTGTGTCATCTCACATTTGGTGTCTAACTTTTATCACATTAACTTTGGGATCTTGCTGTTTCTTGATTTGATGAGTGATTTTTGATTGACCTTTGGACATTGTATTATATGATAAGACTGTAGATGCTTTAAAAATCACATGTTTTCATAAACTTCCTCTGAAACTGTTCCAAGGGGTGTATACAGCGCATCACAACTGCAGGTGCACCTAAGTGTTCAAGGTTTCCCAAACAGGCTACGTTAACACCTGGGAAGAGAACAGCTTCTTTTCATTGCTAAGTGGAACTCAAGTCCTGCTTCTCCATCTGGCCTCTATTGACAACATCTGAGTTCAAAGGGCGATGACTTCCTTGTAACTGCTGAGTGAGGTTAGAAGTCCAATGCGTCCATGAATTCCACTGCCAACGAGGGGAAATAAATTAATAGAAAGAATGACAGTTTTTACTCCACTCTCAAACTTCTCTGATACCAAATGCCAGGGGAAATTGGTCTGCATCCTACAGCCTGGTAAAGGTGGAGTCAAGACTCCTCTCAGCACTGAAGCCTCGCTCCAATGTTGTGGTGAAGTCAGTTTTTCTGTGATCTTTGACTGCAGGAGTTTATTTATAATTATACACTTTCTGTCTGGCTTTCATTTTCTTTTCCTGGTTCTTTAACCTGACCTAGCCAACTTTCCATGGCATTTTTAAATTTTCACCTTTGTTTATTCATATTTTCTGGTTGTTGGCAGTCATTCAATATGAGTACCAAAATCTGATGTAAAAAAATAGTTACTGACCTTTTATTTCTTCACCTGAATTCTAGTTCTAAAAAAATAGTAAAACTCACTTCAAATAAGTATAGTTCTAATTAATTTGTTACTTTCCTTTTTGCTATAATCAAAGTAATGATAAAATATAGCTATATACTTTTTAATATCTGCTTTGCTGAAACTTTTAATAAAATTTCTCAGAATTTACTCTCAGTGGTCAGTCAGTCAGGACTCAGGACCAGGTCAAAGTATGACCATTAAATTTCACCTGAAATGCCTGAATATATGGTTAAGTCCCTCTTCTCAAGGTCTCAATATGATCTTCAGGGTCTGTACAAAAATGAAAACATTTTCTCCCCAAACTTCAGTAAGCAATTCTCTTTTATTTGGGGCACTTGACATATCATCATCATCATTCTTGGCAGAAACTTGGTAGTCATGTGCAGAAGATCACATGCACCCAGCATACCCATCCTTCCTCCCTTCCCCTCCCTCCCCCCCACCTTCACTCCCTTATATACATAAGTTACTTGTTTAACTTATTGCAAACAAAGAAGTGGGTCCAGTCTTGTGGCTACCACTCTCCTATATCCTTGGCTTTCAAGGTTACACCAGTAGCCTTGCCTCGCACAGAATACTCAGGCAAGATGTTACCTGCAATCATCTCCTCCAGAAATGTAGTAGACATGACACTACATTGATGGCATCATCAATAATCACCTTATTATAGGTGATATTGTCTTAATAATATACTTGATATTGTCAAAGAATAGTTATTGAGCCTCTGCTCTTGTACAACTTCTTGGCACTTGGGTTCTGAAGAAAACATAGTACTTATTTACAAAGTTAAGTTCATTTATTCAGTTACATTTATAAACCTTAATCAACTTATTTTTGTGCCTTCTGGAGTTTTTTGAATATTTGGTCAACCACATTGTCCAAATGCATCAGATACAAGACTCTGCAGTCCTTAACCCCTTATATCATTGTCATAAAATTCTGGGTGCATGATGGGTGTCTCAAGAAGTCCAGGCTCTGATTCTGGTCCTGTGACTCTTTGTACCAATGCCCACAGGGCTGTGACCTTGAGTCAACAGCTGTTAAGCCTGACTAATTAAGCCTCCTTGGTACAGGCTTTTGACCTTTACCTACAAGAGAGAGTGGCCTCCCCCACCCCTCAATCTCATACTAGTTATCAAAATCCAAGATGCTTTCACTTTTTTTTTTTCTTTTCTTTTTTTTTTTGAGACTAGGTCTCGTTATTTTGCCCATGGAACTGCAGGCTCTCGTTGCCCGGGGTACCGCAAGCTCAAGCAATCCCCAGCCTCAGCTTCCCAGGTTGCTGGGATTACAGGCGTGCGCCACCATGTCCAGCTATTTTTTTTGGAACTAGGTCTCACTGCAGGCCCCACGCGGGACTCGAACTGCAGTCCCTAGGCCCGGCCACTTCATAGGCTGAAGCTTACAGGCACGAGCCACCGTGCCTCGCCCTGCTTTCACCTTTCTTCCATATGCTTAAGTTTCTGGGGGGCCCCTTAGGATCAGAGGAGTAGATAGCACCAATACATTCATTATTATATCACCTCTATTCTTATGATGATCCTAACTAAAAAGTACCCAACACTAAGACTATCCTGTTGAGGATATGAATTAGGGATCAACACAAATGGTCAAATTTCAAGTCAGTTTTTTGCACTGGATTCCCAGGTCAAAAAATGATCCTATCTATAGATATTTATAGTGTCTTGGGAAAATTGCCTAAGAGTCATTCTCTTTGAGATAATGAATTCTGAGAAATTTTTGCCTAATATATACCCCAAATATAGATCAGACTTGCATATTTCTGATAACCCACTAAAACTACAATATGGGACCTTAGTAGAATATTTCTTATCTCCTATGATAAGGTGATTGTTGATGATGATGTTATCATTCTTCTCACATATAAGAATATGCAATACTAAGGTCTCATACAAGGCATTCAAAGAATTGCCACCTTCCTTCCTGCACATGGCACAGAGCATCATAATGAACTAGTTAGCTGAGTCAAATATTATTTACTTGAATAATTACATGCTTTAGTCATCAGACATCACAGTTGAATTTTATAATATAGCCCATTCCATTTTGGGGGGTTTGTTGAAAATATTAAGTGTTACTCTTCCCTCTTGTACTTCAACTCCACATCTAGGAAAGCTGATAGATAATGAAGCCTGTAACAAGAAAATACAGTAAGTTATAATTTAAAGTAGAATCTAATTTTAAGTTGTAGATAGCATATTCATAAAACAAAAGTACACCCGTTAGCCAACACTGGGAGATTAAACTGTGCCAACCTTTTCCGGCAAGTAGTAGCTCTTGTGCCAGCTCTACCCCATAACCACAACAAAACATACCTAAGGCATTGTCCTCCCCTAGTGCTCAATTCAGGTTTGGAAGAATGTGGGAGGCCCATCATATCTTCATCACAAACACGTGATTATATAAGTAAACTTCCCCTATAGTCTAGGTGTGGGTGTGGTGTTCTTGCACCGATATCTAACCAAATTTTGGGTCAAGATTCATTCTGTTCAGTCAGGTAGATAACCATGTTTTCTCTCTCGGGGCATTTTCATCCTTCCTAGTTGCTTCTTCATTATCAGCAATGAAACATCTCTGACTTCACCCTTTTTGTACCTGTAAATGTTCTTGGAAGGAGCTTACTCAATTAGGTCAGGCAAGGTAATTTGTCTTTTGATTAATTTGATGTCTGTGCCTTATGGAATTTATAACTTTACCTTTGCCTTAAAGATAATCCTAACTAGTAGACCTGTAATCTGAATTACAAAGTATGTCATTATTAGGTGTCCTTTTTTGTAACAGATTTGTTTATTTAAACTCCTGAGCTAAATTACTGAATTAATTAAGTTTAGAATATCTGTGGTTTTTTGCATATTTATTTTCTTTGTCCCAAATGGCTTTTATACAAACTTTTTGGTGCACTTTGTTTTATGAATATGCTATCTAAATATGTTTAATAGTATATCTTCTCTCATATGTCCTGCCATGATTCCTGTTTCATAGAATTTAAAATACATTTTACATAGGTATAGTTTTCTGGATTTTCTTTTAAATTTTATGTATTCTTGCCCTCCTGATTATCTGTTAATTGTAACTCCACAACTATATTTAAATTTCATATAATATTTATTCTTTGATCAACTTCATGATGAAAATAATGTCATTCTTAGTAAAAGTCATTGGATCATATATTCAAGATTCAACATTATTTTTGAATTATAGAAACTTATCTTAGTTCTTATACCATGTTTCACATATGCATACCAACATGTAGAAATAAAAACAATAATGTTCTTTTTTATTTATATGTAAATTTCACATCTTTACAATCCCAGGGATTTGCCCCCCCTTCCCTCCTCCTCCCCCTTTTCCCTTCTTGTCCATTGTTGTGTGCTTCAGTTTGGTGCTCAGCCTGTTTTGTCTTTTCCTCATGGCTTTTATTTACTTTTGTTTTCTTCAATATGTCCCATATATTAGTGAGACCATTCTGTCTTTCTCTTTTTGACTTGTTTCTGCTAGTATGATTCTTTCTAAGTACATCCATGTTGTCAAGAAGTCATCTAATTTGTCATTCTTAATTGATGAGTAGTATTCCATTGTGTATAAATACCACATTTTTTTCAACCAGTCGTCCTTTTTGGGACATTTGGGTTGCTTCCATGTCCTTGCAATTATAAATAGTGCTGCGGTAAACATCCGGGCACAGGTGTCCCTTTGTACCCACACTGAGGTCTCTTTTGGGTAGATTCCCAAGAGAGCAATTGCTGGGTCAAATGGTAGATCCATTTTCATTAATTTGAGGGTCCTCCACACAGCTTTCCATAGAGGTTGGACCAGTTTACACTCCCATCAGCAGTGTAAGAGTGTTCCTTTCTCTCCATATCCTCGCCAGCAATTGTTGTTGCCTGTTCTTTGGATGTAGACCATTTTTTCTGGTGTAAGGTGGTATCTCATTGTGGTTTTGATTTGCATTTCCCTTATTGCTAGTTATAATGAGCAATTTTTCATGTGTCTGTTGGCCATTTGTATTTCCTCTTTGGAGAAGTGTTTTTAGTTCTTCCCATTTTTTGATTGGGCTTTTTATTTTGCTTTTGTTTAGTTGTGTGAGTTCTTTGTGGATCTTCGTTTTTAAACCCTTATCACTATTGTGGAGGGCAAAAATTTTTTCCCATTCAGTTGAGCTTCTTTTAGTTTTTTTTTTTTTGTTGTTGTTGTTTCTTTTGCTGTACAGAAGCTTTTTAGTTTGATATAGTCCCATCTGTTTAGGTTTTCTTTCATTTTTTTGCCATCTGTAGATGCTTCCAGAAAAGGATTTCTCAATTATAATTCCTGAAGGGTTTTACCCAAGTTTTTCTCTATGTATATTATGGTTTCAGGTCTGATCTCTAAGTCTTTTATCCATTTTTAGTTGATTTTTGTACATGGTGTGAGGGAACTGTCTTGATCCATTTTCTTGCATGTCTTAGTCCAATTTTCCCAGCACCATTTATTGAATAGGCTATCTTTGTTCCAGCGTAAGTTTTTCACTCCTTTGTCAAAGATTAGTTGACTGTATATGTGTGGTTTTATTTCAGGGCTCTCAATTCTGTTGCATTGGTCTGATTGTCTGTTTTTGTACCAGTACCAAGCTGTTTTAATTATTATGGCTTTGTAGTATAGTTTGAAGTTTGGAATTGTAATACCTTCATTCTCTTTTTTTCTGGTCAGGAGGTTTTTTGATATTCGAGCCCTTTTATTATTCCATATCAATTTCATTAATTTTTGTTCTATCTCTTTAAAAAATGTCATTGGGATTTTTATTGGGATTGCATTGAATCTATAGATTGCCATTGGTAAGATGGCCATTTTGATGATATTTATCCTTCCAATCCATGAGCAGCGAATGTCTTTCCATTCCCTTATGTCTTCTATCTCTTTTAGTAGTGTTCTAAAATTTTCTCTGTAGAGTTCTTTCACGTTTTTTGTTAGGTTTATTCCCAGGTATTTTTTTTTTTTTTTGGTGCA
>PVHY01031178.1:0-12842 GCA_004024945.1 Uropsilus gracilis
CTCCCTCCCCTCACCCTTTTCATGACTTTGTGGCATCTTTAATGCTTTCTTCTGCTTGTTGCTATTCCATCCTCTTTCTTTCTTCCTAGCTTTCTTTACTGACTTGCCCTCGGTCCACAGGGCTCTGGGTTTGGGGGTTCAGCCCCATGCATCTTCCACACTGGTTCTCCATCATTCTGTCTGATGGCTCTTCCTTCCTTCCCCCTTCCTGTAAGTCCCCTACACTTTAGGACAGCCTCGGCCTTGGCCCAGGATGGGCGGGGGTTCCCTGACATTTCCGGGAGCCAGGGTGCAGGATGGGAGGGTGAGCAGCTATGCGGGTCAGAGTGGGGTGTGCATGGAGGGGACTTTTCCAGCAGAGGGTGAGAGCCAGGGAGGTGGATGCCACAGGCGCTGCGTGTTCATCCAAGTCGCGGGTGGCAGGTACCCGTGGGAGGGATGCTGGGTCAGCCAGTGCAGGCTGAAAAGGAGCCCTTGCCCCACCGACTCCCACGGACAGGCCCGAGATCAGCCTGGGCAGGAGGATGTGGAGGCAAAGCGAAGGGGGGAGAAGAGGCACTGGGATTTAGTAAAGACACCTCTATTTTGTCTTCCAGACCATGTTTCCCCCTTTGATCGGATCCATTTACCCTGTGGCTCCTCTTCTTGCTGGCTGCAGCCCAACCTGCATCCTTGACCGCGTCTGTGAGTAAGCTGTTGGCTTGTCTCTGCCCTCTGCACGTGTCCCACAGGAAGGCGTGGCCTTGTCTCATCACCAAGCACTTGTGGGCGTCACCAAATGGCACTGCTGCAGCCCAGCGAGAATGCTGTGCCCATTTCACAGATGAGAAAACCAAGACCCAGAGAGGGTGAGTGACCTGCTCATCACATGGTAAATTAAGAAGCCAAATCGGTTGATGTCAAGGTCACTTCCGTCATCCCCCAGCACCCATGAGCTCTTCCAGGGAGGGACCTCTCCTAGGGGTGCGCACTTCCCTCACTGTCTCCCTGTGACTCTGGTGGGAGGATCCTCCTTGTCTGTGGGGGCACCAGCTGCTGCTTCCTGAGCCTGTTCAGCCCCTGGGCTGGACCCCAAAGCCAGAGACTGCATCTTGGTCCTGGGAGGACCTACGCTGACTTGTCTTCTTGGCCTCCAAGCTCCTCTCCCTTATGCCGGGAGGAGCTGGAAGGAAGAAGCTGGCCCTGATACAGATTTTCTTGGATCCTGGAACGCTGACTGTCAGCGACTTCAGCGGCAGGTGAATTTCCAGTCCTGTCTTACATAAGGAGACGGGGGATTTGTATTTCCAAACATACCAGCAATCTGCCAGCAGCAGGACGGTGAGGACAGTGGGCAAGGGAGGACAGACTGCAGAGAGGAGGCCCAGGACGTGGCCCTCGGGGCCCTGGCTGTGTGGAGTCCAGCAGCAGATGCGGGGAGGCCTGTGGAGAGCTGGCCTGGGAGCCCATCTCAGTGACCCTCCAACGAGGCAGGAGCTGCTTCGCCCCACCGGAAGAGGAATCTGAAGCTGGGACCCCAAAACCCCAAGGCCTCCAAACTAGAAGGGCCTGAATGCAAGTCCTGTCCACCTAATAGAGAAGAAACTGCTCCCAGGAGGTGCCTCGTCCTTCCCCCCAGGGCGTGGGCAGTGACCAGGGCATTGTCTAAAATGGCCTCAAAGCTCAGACCAGGCTAGGGCTGACTGTGGCCTCAGGCCCTTGAAGATTCTGGCCATCCTCAGAACTGCTCCAGCTGCCCCCCTCCCCCGCCACGATCAGAGCCCACCGCTGGGCATGTCATGGCTGGGGTGGCCCAGCCCCTGAGGATGATGGGAAGTCCAAGATGCAACACTTGGAGACAGCAGTGAGTTGCAGAAGAAGAAGTACAAGGCGGTGTCCTTTGTGTTTGGAGACAGATGGGGACACAGAGCCTTATTTCCCTGTGTCGTCATAAATGTCTATCAATGCATACATAGTAAGAGGTCTGGAAGGGGACACCCCAAACTGCCAGTGGGGTTCCCTGCAGGGGAAGGACTGGGGGTGGTGGTTGGGGTTTCCCTGTTGTGTTTGATTGCTGACAGCAAACATACTTCTGAGTGTCTCGAGTAATTAAATATTAATGCCTGAGAAAAGGGCAGACGTGCCTTGTGGATAATAAACACACGGGCTGACGGTTTGATTCAATGGATTCGTTCATTCACTACCCCTTCACTTGGTCAATACATATCAAAGATCTGCCCTCTGGGTCAGGCCTGCGCTGGGGCTAGAGCTAGAGATAAAGAGGGAGGCCTGTCTCCAAGGGCTTGAGCTCCCCACGAGGTAGGTCCACGCAACAGAGTGACTCTCCCATCCCAAAGTCACCCCAGGGCTATGACAGCCTCTGCCTGGCCTGCATGGATCCTAGAATTGCTGTCAAGAAGGTGACTCTTGGGTGGCACTCTGCAGGGTGAGTAGGAGCCTGAGCAGCAGCTGGGGAGGGTCACCGGGCAGTGGGGGGAGGTAGATGCTGGGCAGAGGGAGCACCACCCTGCAGGGGGCAGGAGAGGGCCACTTGGCAGGGAGATGACCACCCTGCAGGGGGAAAGCCGCCCCCACAGAGGGGCCAGAGGAGCAGATGCACTCACTGCAGAGCCCAGAGCCATGGGCTGAGCAGCCCCATCGCCCCTCCCTCCCTTTCGGAGCTAGCAAGTCTCCAGCGGACCTGACTCTGCTTTGTGTCTGGAGAAGGGCTGGGGGTTGGAGTGGGAGTGCGCTCCTGCCAAGAGCATCGTGATGCTCGAGGGGGTGGCCAGGAGAGTGTTTCATTAACCAAGAAGTGCCAGGCAAGTATTGCTGAGATGCCAGTCTTCTAGAAACAGAGCCAGGAGGAGGCTCAACAGAAAGATTAGATTAAAAGGCTCTAAATAGGCCACCTCTAGCCAGGCCCTGCCAGCCTTCCCCTTCCACCTGCTTCCTGAGAGGTTAGGAGCACAGGGGAAATGGAGTGAGGGGCCAGATGGGGCCCGAAACAGCCCCATCACCGTGGGTGAGAAGATCGTCATCCTTTCCCATCAGTCTGTGGGGGGCCAGCTGATCTAGACTCAGCTACAAAGCTACCTCAGAGGATCTCCTTTGTGCAGATGTGGCTGATTTTGATTTTGTGGAGACAGCCAGCTCTTGCACACTTTCCACCCCCCAGAGGGGAGCTCTGACCTTGCTCTTGGGAATCCCCAAGGGCCCCAGACTGAGACGACATGGCTATGGCTGCTGTGACCCTCCATGGCCTGAAGGTCAAGCAGAAATGAGGACACTTGAGCCCCCAGGGATGAGGGGCAGCAGGTGAGGGGAGGTGACTCAAACAGCCGGGAGCAGACAGGGCAGCCGGGCTTCCAAGGTTCTTCGGGCATCGTGGATTTCCATCCGGAGCCTCAGACCAAGGCACGGCCCATAGAGATCTGGACAGTGTTGTCATCCCGCGCGGATGCCACGAGACCATCCCACCCGAGCCATGCTGTCCCTCATGCGCAGTCTCGGCCTGAGAAACCCAGCTGGGTAATTTGCCTGACAAAAAGCAGAAGGCAGTTGAGGGAGAATCCGTGGTAAGCTGGAGACTTGGCTGTGGATCCAGGCGAGGTGCTGGAGCCTTGTGGACAGTGGGACACTGGCGTGCAGATCTGGGCCCCTGAGGTCCTAGCGCATGGTCTGGGGCTGGGAGGTGGGGTACACACAGGTTGAAAGCGGATAAATGCAGTGAGCACAGATGTTCTGGCGGGTTCCCCAGACCACACTTAGGTTCGATGGTTTGGTGGAAGGGAAGCTGGGGGCAAAAAAAAAAGTCAGAAAGGGCCCAAAACTGCCAAAGATGGCCAAAAGCAAAGGGCCTATAGCACTATAGCAACACAGTAATACCCATTCAATTCTAGGGCCCTGTGGCCAAGGACAGTAACTGACAGCAGACAGGTCAGTGTGTTCTCACCCACGTGGACAATTGCAGGAGCCCTCGGGCTCCAGGAACAACCACCGTGGGTTTATTTCACAAACAGGGAAATACGAGCTTATAGTAGCCACAAGGCTACACCCCGACAGCCTACACCAGACAAGCAAGAGTGCCAGTCACCGGTCACCAGGAGTACTGGACAGAGGTGGCCTGTAGCGATGGTCACAAATGGTCACCCAGGGGCAGAACACCAAGTAGCAACAGCTCTTTGTGAGTTGCTAGGCGGCACCAACAACCAACAGCTCTTTGGGACACCAGCCTCTTTGGTGTGCTCTCAGGCCATACCCGAGACAGTCCCTGACACGGGTTGTCAGCTTCCATTTCTTTGGAGATTGGCAGCTTGGTGCTGTTTTCTTTTCTTCTTTTATGGGGGGCTGGAACAGCCTCCCCTCAAGACCTGCAACCCTGGCTTATATAGTCTTCCAGGGTGCCCTACCCATGAGTCTGATTGGACGGTTTTTCAACCCTACAGCTGATTGGGCCATTTAGTACCAATCAGCTCATAGCCCACACGTGATTGGTCCATTTTTCAATCCAGGAAGTTAAAAGGGTGGTTGCTGGGCTTTGCAGGGGGCCACAGCCAGAGCCTGTCTGTGGTGGAGCAGCAGGGGGAGGGGTCCCCACGGCTGCTGCCACTCCCACCGTGTATCAGAAGGACTTTCCTAACCCCAAGAACTATTTTACTCATCGTTGTGGTCTGTAACAAGGAACGGACACAGATTCAAGTCAGGAAGGGGTTAAAGTGAACAGGGTGGGCTTTGGGGGAGATTGGGCACCAGCGCCACTCTTTTTAGGTGAGATCTCCAAGGGCAGCCAGGTTCTTTCTGGCGCCATCAAGGACTGGAGTCTACTGCCGGCCATGGTGGCTCGTGCTTGTAAGCTTCAGCCTATGAAGCGGCCGGGGCTAGGGATCACGGTTCGAGTCCCGCCTGGGGCCCGTAGCGAGACCTAGTTCCAAAAAAAATTGCTGGGCGTGGTGGTGCGCGCCTGTAATCCCAGCTACCTGGGAAGCTGAGACTGGGGATTGCTTGAGTCTGTGGTACCCCGGGCAACGAGAGCCTGCAGTTCCACGGGCAAAAATAGCAAGACCTAGTCTCTATTTACTTCCCTGCTGAGAGAGCCTGGGTGGGGGCATCCGGGGAGACGAGGACCCAGCTGGCAGGAAGCCCGCAGGTCAGGGCTGACAGGAGAACATTGCTTATCAGTCATGCAGCTTCAGATGACAATAGAGTGAGGGGAGACCAACAGTGGAAGATGAAAGCACCTCGATCCAGGGAGGGGAGTTCAGCCAGGTCAAGCATCATTTAAAGAGGTTGTGTGAGATGAGGGGCACCTACCAGCAGCTGGCATGCACATCATGGTCCCTGAGATGGCTGCAGGTTTCACGAGAGTGTATCTCCAGGCAAGGGGTTCCAGCTGGGTACCCCGGGTAACTCAGAGCGGTTGAGAGACTGGGTGTTTGACAAAGGGGCAAGAAGGGGAATCTCTTGTTTTTAAATATCTCCCCGAGCCGGGCACGGTGGCTCGTGCTTGTAAGCTTCAGCCTATGAAGCGGCAGGGGCTAGGGATCGCGGTTCGAGTCCCGCCTGGGGCCTGTAGCGAGACCTAGTTCCAAAAAAATAGCTGGGCGTGGTGGTGCGTGCCTGTAATCCCAGCAACCTGGGAAGCTGAGGCTGGGGATTGCTTGAGTCTGTGGTACCCCGGGCAACGAGAGCCTGCGGTTCCACAGACAAAAATAGCAAGACCTAGTCTCAAAAAAAAAATAAAAAAAAAAATTAAATAAAAAAATTAAATATCTCCCCTTTTCTGTTTGTCTCAAAGGCCACAACTCAGAAATTAAATACAGACACTGTCCTTTCCTGAGATGGGAGCTGGCAGTGGGGAAGGCCTGTCTCCCAGAATAAACCTGAGGTCCTGCTATTGGAACGGAAGGCAGAGACGTGTGGGGAAACACTCTGAGGATTCTAGGAGTTGTGACAAAGAAGTCACTGACTGGTTGTTTCCAGAAGGTGGAACCAGAACAAAGGAGTGGCTTCAGGAGGGAAGCCTTGGCCCAATGACAGAAGAACAGATGAACAACCTGACCTACCAAGGATAGTCAGGACTGTCCCGACTGTGAGCTCCCTGCTACTGGCAGGCAAGCAGAGGTAGTGCGGTCACCTGTCAGTGACTGCACTGTGGAAGGAACTCTTGTTCTGGGAGGAAGATGAACTAAGATGAACGTCTCTTCCGCTTGTGTCCCCAGATGACCTTTTCTGGGTCTGGGCGTGTCACCTTTTACAGGCTCAAAACTCGAAAGTCCTAAGTTCCAGTCCAGATCACGGCCCTCAGCTCCAGGACCATGTCTGTCTTCCCTCCTGAATGTCTAATACCCAGAACACACCTGGCACATAGTTGGGACTCCGATTTTCGAGCACTCCCACTTCTCTCCTCCCTTGGTTTTCTGTAATCGCCACCCTGGACAACTTCCTGTGGACTCTGACCCATGAACCCAGGGAACTTACACCTGCTGTGCCAGCATCACCTCCTCCACTCCTCACCTCCAGCCAACCCATGGGGTCCCGGGGGCACAGGTCATTCTCTGTGGCATGCCCTTGTCCAGCATACGCTCCATGTGGGCCCTGCCCTCTTGTGTGTCTGCAGGTAGTGACTGCAACTGATTCATCATGGCGTGCCCAGCACTGCCCTGGCATAAACAGAGAGCTTCTGGCTGGCAGGATATTGCTCCACATTGCAGTATTCCCATCTCTGATCTCAGCCCAGGTGAGCCAGGCTTTCCCTCCCCATGCCTTCCGCCACTAGAGCATGGATTAAATTAATGAACTCACTCTTCAGTGCTAGGAAATCTATTTCACTTTAATGAAATCCAATTAGTGCCTTCACTTCAGAGCCCTGGGCTCTTTCAGACTAAAGATGCCGAAAGAGGGGACGTCTCTTCCTGTAACCCAGATGTACCTTCCCCGCCTCTGTCTCCCTCGGGGAACAGCACTGCCAACACCATTTTTCAGCTTCTTTTATCTTCAAATGCACATCTGTTCTGAGTATTTCTCTGTCTCGGGGTTCTTTGAGTGTTACACTCCAAAGGAACGCAGACGGGGCTTTCTCTCACTTCTGCATCCACCCACCCACCTCCTACGGGCTCCCTCTCTGCTCTACCACACACCATGTGCTCACCTACCTTCCGTGTGAACACTCATTTATTTACCACCTGCTCTCCCAAGGACAGGTCCACCCAACTGTCCATCCATTCATCCACCTGCCCACTCATCCACTCACACCCCCATCAACCTACCTTGTTATCCCCCCCATCTGTTCACTCACCAATCCGCTCACCTAACCATTGCCCACATACTCATCCATCCTGCATCCTTCCACCCAAACACACCCATAAACATTTCCTTGAGCAACTACTATGTGGGAAGTCCTGGCACTAGGGGAAACAAAGATGAACAGGATTCAGTAATTTCCCTGGAGGAGCTCACAGTTTAGCAAAAACAAAAACAAAACAAGGAAAGAAAACACAGCATTGTGATTCAGAGACTGAACCATTACATAGAAAATTCTGGGGGAAAATAGCCCAGACTATTAAAATAGCAGCTCCACCACTTAATAGCTCAAATTGCTTAATTTCCTGATGCCTCAATTTTCTCATTGCAAGAGGTGCCCCTGTGAGAAACTGTGCCAATGAATGACACACTCACATGAACGGCTTCATCTGAATTGTGGTCATATTAAGAAATCATTAATATCGTTATTTAAGGAACTGGTACATGACCCCTCACATACTAATGATGAGACTTGATTGTCTACGCATTTAATCATTCATTTCTACACTCCACGAGTATTTATTGCCTATTGTGTATCCCAGCCTGAGCTAATCTCTGTGGCCTCCGTGAGCTTAGAATCTTGTGTAGAAAAGCTAAATACACTTGAAATAGCTGTCGAGGAGTTATAACAATAGGTAATGTCTATGGAGAGCTTCTCTCCAGGGAGGTATTTTCCCAGAATTTTCTAGATACAACTAATTTCGTGCTCTTAGCAACTCTGAACTCCCCCAGCCCCTTCTCACATTTTGCAGATGAGCAAATCAGGAAAAGGGTCATGAGATCACAGAGCTGGTCAGCAGAGCTGCGGAATTTGAAGCACTTTCCACAAGGGGTGGCTTGGGCAGGCTGACTGCGTGACAGGCAGGAGAGGAAGGAACCTGCCCTCCTCCCCCCTCAGTGAGAGGAGCCCTCACTGCCTCCCTCCCCCAGGTGGGAGCCAAGGATCAGCAATAGAGTATTTGTCTCCAAGTCTGGGCCAGACCCACAGGGAGCCAGAGCCCAGGCACCTACATTTAAAGCTCAAGCTTCCACTGACAGATGAGCTCCATGCCAGGCTGACGGTGGAGACAGGCCCCCAACTTCACTACCTACCCCTGAGGGGTGACAGGTGCATCATTCAGCTCCTCTGGGACTGTTTTCCCTCTAGACCCTGAGGGTAATGTTTGGGTCTTGGCACTGTGACAATGGAGTGAAGCAGCAGGAGGAGTGGCCCAACGCCTAGCGCCTAGCGAGGCTACCAGAAATTCACAGGCTGGGGGAGCGAGGCTACCGAGGCTACCGGAAGTCCACAGGCTGGGGGAGCGTGGGGTGTATCCCGGGTCGCTGCAGGTACCATGCGAGTGGCAGGTTGTACTTGTGGGGTGCTGGAAGGAGGTCAGAGGCGAGTGTGGAGGTTTCAGCATCTGTGCATCCACTGTGGGTTTGTGCTGAGCTCCCCTGATTCCTTCCAAGTTTCCAGGCCTTTGCGGTATCCACAGAAATTTAAACATTGTGCTCCCCGGGGCTTCCGGTAGGCTGGGTCTCCTCAGAAGCTTCTAGGATAAGAGATTGAGGCCAGCAGCATTTTCCCTGCTTTGGGCTTTGTAGGCGACATGCGTTAGTGGTTCAGGGTATGAGGCTGCTTCTGCCTCATGAGTGACAGGGTCGCCCCAGCCAGAGGGATTGGGGGGGCTGGGGTGAGGGAAGCATGGGTCCGGGTCACCAGATCAGCTGAGAAATGAAAAGACATCGCTTGTCGCTTGTCATAGTGATGGGCACCTGTCAGCATGAGGCAGGGTACGGAGACTCACCAGTCACTTCAAGGGGTAGAGGGGGGGCTGTTTACAGCCTGTCCCTGAGGAGCGTGGCTTGGGGAGCTGCCTGGCCCAGCACGAGCACCCCTACTGCCATTTTGTTTTTTCTCTTAAACATAAATTGAGAGAAAAGTTACATTAAAAATGTGTATGAACAAGCTGGGTGTGGTGGCGCGCATCTGTCATCCAAGCACTGGAAGGCAAGAGGCCCGGGATCACTTGAGTTCACGGGTTCGAGACGACCCTAGGCAACATAGCGAGACCTGGTCTCGAAAAAGCAAAGAGTATGAACAATTTCAAAGTAATGTGACGCTTGTTTTATGACATAATGATGAAAACTGCCCTGCATAAAATCCTACACTGCCATTTGGTGGCTCTGGGGTCTTGTGAAAATCACTCTGTGCACAGGATTTTTCTCCCCTTCCCAGCTTTTCCACCCCTGTGACCCTTTCTCCTTCCACCTTCCTACCTCTTAACCCAGAAACCTCATTTTGTTGATTAGGGGCCAACAGCTTTTTTTATCTTTTTTTGAGACTAGGTCTCACTATTTTTGCCCATGAAACCACAGGCTCCTGTTGCCCGTGGTACCACAGATTCAAGCAATCCCCAGCCTCAGCTTCCCAGGTAGCTGGGATTACAGGCACACACCACCGTGACCAGCTATTTTTTGGGACTCGGTCTCGCTTGTGTTGCCCCAGGTGGGACTCGAACTGCAATTCCCAGACTCTGACGTGACTCCATAGGCTGATGCTTACAAGCACACACCACCGTGCTGGGTCTGTGGCCACCAGTTTTCACAAGTTGTTAGATTTTTCAAATCATGTGCTGTGTGAACCTCCCAATATTTCTTTGTCTTGGCTCACCTTCTTATCTGCCACCTCTTCAAACTCCATCCATTTTGCTGTAAACAGCAGCTGTTTCCGCTTTCTCCATTGCTGAAGCATATTCCACAGTGAGGAAACACAGCTTCTTGACTCTGTCCTCTCTCACTGGCACTGGGGTTATTGCCATGGCTGGCTACTGTGCATGGTGATTTGGGTTGGTGATTTGATGTTCTTCTGCAAGTGCTCAAGAGTGGGGTGGCTGGGTTATATAGCCTTTCCATTTTTTAGTTCTATAAGTGATGATTCCCCTAAATGACTGCACCTGCTTATATTCCCACCAACAGTGCAAGAAAGCTCCTCTTCCCCTATCCTCTCCAGCACTTGTTGTTAGGGTTCTTTCAAATGCACGCTGTCCTCGTGGATGTAAACTATTCTGTTATGATTTTGACCTGTGTTTTCCTTAAACTGATGTTAGTCATGTTTTTGTTTACCTATTGGCTTTCTGGAGGGCCTATGGGAGAACTGTTGATTCAGATGTAATTAGATTGTTTCTTATTGTTAAACTGAATACATTGAGTGGCTGTCTTGGATAGCAACCCATTGTCGGTTGTGTTGTGTATGAGTATTTTGCCCCACGGAGTAAGTCCTGGCATCCTGAAGTCTGTACCTGTCAGGCTTTAATTAGAGAATCAGAGTCCCTGGGGTGACATGGGAATATGAGTTTCCAGGAAGGGGGAGGTGCTTCCAGTGTGGAAGAAGCTAGAGAAATAGTCATAAACCTGAATGGAGACACTGATACTGTGGACTAGGGAGTCCCAGAGCCTAGAGACTAGGAAGCAGCTATATCTGGTGCTCTGGGGATGCTGCCGTGGGTGCTCACAGGCGTATCTGAAAAAGCCCTACATCTATGGAAGCAGTGGGCCCCAGTCCTCATGGCTTCTCAAGAATAATGACCACCTCCTACTCTCACTGGAGCTACTCATACTGACAGCTTCTGACCCAAAAGCAGTAATTCCCTAAGCTATAATTTAAAGAACAGAAATGCATTATTGGTCCTGAAGTTCAATATCTAAGGTCAAGATGCTGGTGGGGTTGTTTCCTTTTGAGGGATAGAAAGACAATTTGCTTCAGGCTCCCCCCCCCATTTCTGAGGGGTGTGCTAGTGATTTTTGGTGTTCCTTGACTTGTAGAAGCACCACCCAGATCTCTGCTTCATCTCTAATGTGTCCTGTGTGTTCGCATATCTGAGTACAAATGTTACTTTTTATAAGGACTGTGTGACCTCATCTTAACTAATGACAACTTCAAACACCCTTTCCCCCAAATAAGTTCTTGGAGGTTAGGATTTCTAAAAGTTTGAATTGGAGAGCAGGAGGGCAATAGGAAATTCTGAAAACACAGCTCCCAGAGAAGGAGATTCTGAAAAACATAGCTCCCAGTGTTAGATAAATGTGGTGATGATAAGGTGACACAGACAACCACACACAGAGCTGGCAGTGATGCTTCCCCATCCATCTAGCTCTATGTCCATCCATCCATCATCCATTCCCTACCCTCTCTCCATCCATCTGTCCATCCATACATCCTACATGCATCCAGCCTCCATCTTCCACCCATCCATTTTCAATTCATCTGTCTGTCCATACATCCGTCCACCCATCCACCCATCTATCCTCTATCCATTCATCTTTCCATCCATCCATCTATCCATCCATCCATCCCCATCCATTTTCCATCCATCTATCCATCCATCCATCCCCATCCATTTTCCATCCATCCATCCATCCACCCACCCATCCATCCTCTCATCATCCACCCACCCACCCATCCATCCATCCATCCATCCATCCATCCATCCATCCATCCATCCATCCATCCATCCATCCGTTCATCTACCTCTGTCCATCCATCTTTCTGTCCATCTATTCATTCATCCATTCTCCACCCATTATCCTCCCTCCCTCCCTCCCTCCCTTCCTTCCTTCCTTCCTTCCTTCCTTCCTTCCTTCCTTCCTTCCTTCCTTCCTTCCTTCCTTCCTTCCTTCCTTCCTTCCTTCCTTCCTTCCTTCTTTTCATGAAATATTGAGCATCTGCTCTATGCCAGACTCCATGCCTGATGTTGGAAACACAAAAGTGAGTTAGGACTTTCCTTCCTGTCTCCTGGGTATGAGCTGAGCAGTAAACCAACACACAGAATTCATGACTGAGCACTCTGAGAGCACAGAGGAGGGACCGCTTGCTGGAAGTGAAGGCTTCCCTGGGGGGTGGGGGGGGGGCTTAGAAAAGAGGATGAGCAGCTATGGGCAGTCAAAGTGGGTGTTCCAGGTCAAAGCGGATGTCCCAGCTACAGGAGGGAGAGAGGGCTGCCGGGTGATCCTGGTAGAGGCCTGGGGGGGGAGCGGGACATTTACACCACATGCTCCCCTTCCTGGGCGACCCCTCCCACCTCGTAAATGGGTCTGAGCTGAGACGCTGGCGGAAGTGGCTCAGAGGAGGCGGCCTGCACGTGCAGATGGTGGCGATGAGTCATCCACGTTCCTTTGGGGCCGTCGATGATGCAGCAGTGCCGTTCTGTCCCTGCAGATATATTTAGAGCCGCTCGTGTGCTGTGACCCCTACCTGGGTGTGGTCAGGTGTGGGGTTTTGCCTCCGTCCCTAACCTGCCAAGTGGTGGATTCAGAAGTGGTGACAACAGCGAAGCAGCGCCAGGCTGCAGCTGGTCCTGGGGGTGCCAGAGCCTGGCTGCATGTAGCAGCCATCCTAGGGCCTTGGATCGCCATCCCTTATGCTTGTGCACAGCCAAGGGGCTCAGAACGGGGGTGGGGGGGGGCAGGACAAGCTGCGGAGGAGTGAGGCGTGGTCAGGAGGAGCCTCCCGGCAGGACTCTGAAGGCGAAGGGAACAGGCCAGTGCTGAGGGCCTCCAAGGTGGGGCAAAGCCAGGGC
>PVHY01031179.1:0-12829 GCA_004024945.1 Uropsilus gracilis
CTTTCTTTCTTTCTTTCTTTCTTTCTTTCTTTCTTTCTTTCTTTCTTTCTTTCTTTCTTTCTTTCTTTCTTTCTTTCTTTCTTTCTTTCTTTCTTTCTTTCTTTCTTTCTTTCCTTTCTTTCTTTCTTTCTTTCTTTCTTTCTTTCTTTCTTTCTTTCTTTCTTTCTTTCTTTCTTTCTTTCTTTCTTTCTTTCTTTCTCAGCTCTTTCTTTCTCAGCTCTTTCTTTCTCAGCTCTTTCTTTCTCAGCTCTTTCTTTCTCAGCTCTTTCTTTCTTTCTTTCTTTCTTTCTTTCTTTCTTTCTTTCTTTCTTTCTTTCTTTCTTTCTTTCTTTCTTTCTTTCTTTCTTTCTTTCTTTCTTTCTTTCTTTCTTTCTTTCATATTGACATCTTATTAGAATTGTAGCATGAAACAGAGTACAGATATATAACCTCTGAGATCCTATTAAAATGGTAAATACTAAACACTGATCGATCACCCACCTTTTCTTTCCTTTCATACCAGAACTTCCATAAAAAGGAATTAAATGTTGGTTCATGAAACACCCTATACAATTAATTTTACATCTTGCAAAGCAGTTTTTAAGTTAAAAGTTCATTTATAAGTGCATCATATTCAAAATACTTGAACTTTGAATAAAGAAATGTTGAATGAAAAATATGTTAGAAAGGAATGAACAACTCTGGGCAAAAAGTCAACCAAAGAGTGCCCTTAAGATGTTCTGGAGAAATACACTTGATAATGTCCTATTATAAACTAATTGAAATATCACAGGCTTAACCATTTGATGTCAAGAGTTCAATTCACTTCATTTAGAAATACTACAAAGACTCAGTAGAATGCACACCAGCATGCTGAGGCCAGCATGTCTGTGAGGAGAGGACAGAACAATATCTCATCTTGACCATCTCATCACTTATTTTCCTTAACACAAAACAAAAACAGACAGACACACACACACAAAAACAAAAACAAAAACAAAACAAAACAACAAAAAACTTGACCAAAACTAAATGGACATATCAAAAAAAATTTTTTTCCCAGATTTTTCATGGACCTAGGTTAAGACAGCAACAACTACTGGTGATAATACTACAGCCCCGAAGATATCATTTGTCTCCAGTGAACAATAAACTGGAGACTTTCTGAGCTGCTATATTTCTATCAGTATCACCCTTGTCTTGTTTCTCCAAAAACGGTCTATTTGATCCCTGTGTACTAACAAAGAGTAACAATGAGAGAAAAAAACAAACCCATTCAAAAACCAGGTAGAAAGTGTAAGCATTTAACATAAGTGTATTGCATTCACTCGCAATCAGCAATAGTTCATGTTTACACTTTTTTTCTCTGTAGTGGGGGCCAAGGGAAGTCCTGACAAACATTTTATTTCTTGTCCAGGATTCTGTGCTGCCAGTTCAGCGTTCTCTTTCCCCTGCAGAGAGCTCGCTTATCTTCTTTTCTCACTCCTTTGTGCACTCACACCCTGTGCGCAGTCTTTGTGCTGCAGGCACTCCCTTAGTTATTGCTGAGCTCCCTGGCAGTGCCGCAAGTCCAGAGTGAGAGCCTGAGATGAGGAACGAGAAAGGGATGTATTTACAGGTTCCTAAATTCACCTTCAACCATTTCCGACAATTTTGACAATGAAGGAGTAGCTTGACATTTTCTTCTTGGGTACCTAAGTAACATCTATCACCCTGGTTATCTCATGATTTCAAGAGCTCTGAGTGGAGGCTCAAGTGCTCTGGAACATTTTTTGGATGAGAAATCTGAAGATTGAGTTTTGTCACATAGAAATGGTTTCTTCTGATGAGGAGTTTTGAAAGGATGAAATTTGGATAGAAACAGTGTTGGCATGTATAAAAATGGAAAGGATTCTAAGAAATTAGTCAGCTGATGGGAATACAAGAGATTATCCTTGATTTGATGAATTCATGCCTCTAAACTTGGATCACTTTGGAGATTGTGATTTTAAACCCAGAGGGTGGAATTTAAGTCAACTTAATTATTCAAATTTCAAAGCACCTGTGTTCCAAAACCGATCCCCTATGTATCACACTAGTTTATGGCAAATGGGACAAATTACTTGATCCCTTCGGATCTTAGCAGACTGAGTAATTATGGATCCCTGTAGATTGAGTAATTATGCTACTAACCTACAGATTTCTTTCACAGAATAAATGACACAACTTATGAAAAAAGGTTTAGGAAGTACTACATAGATGTACATTTTATGATAAACAAAATCATATTTTTCAGAGAGAACATGTTTTAAATAATTTATATATGTTGTATATTTGCAAGTCAGTGATTGGCAGAAGCTCACACAGTGTTTGTTTGTTTTGATTTTCAGTCTTATGGTTAGTTGAACAAACATTTAGATTTAAACTTCCGAACCCCATTGATGTCACAGACATAATTATATATATAAAGTAAAACACATAAATTGTGGCCCAGTTACAATTTTTCCAGTTCCTCTCCTATCTATACATCAATTGAATGATTTGCTGTCCTAGTTCAATTTTTAGGATTTTCAGGATCTCAGAGTATTTAAAGGAGGCAAAATGCTTGCCTGGACTCATGCATCCCAGTCTCCCATTATTTCAAAGACAGGGAAGCCAGAACATGGAAATAGAGAGTAACAATGAGCTCTCAATGATCAAGTCTGTTGTCTCCAATGAGACACAAGGCAACATTCAAGTTTTTGAAACAGAAAGCTGAAATGCTGAGGAACTATCTTTTCTAAGAGAATATTTTTTTCTTAAATGTGCTCATTAACAAGGAAGGCATTTATTAAGACTTACAAGAATAGAAGCTAAAATCCATTCATCTCAGATGGGTCATAAGCTAAAATCCCACAAATAAAAGATCTTTAATTTGGCAGAAATCCTGCCTGAATAAAAAATTCCCTCCAGCCTTGGTGGGACAGTTGAGAAGGTCCTTTGGATGCCACTCGAGAAAGCAGCTGGACTACATTCTCTTTCTCTCTGAAGTTTGCTTTTAGGCGAGCACCAGATGGATGGCACATTAGATAAGATTGTATCTGGAACATTTCCTAACATTATTGTCCAGAGATTTTCTTATGCGTTTTTGCTACAGCCATTTAGAGATGGAATTCCTGATAGGAATAAAAGAAAAGGGGGGGGAGGATTTGTAATTTCTGAATTGATGCTGGTAACACTGACTTTTTCTTAAAATTACTTTATTTTGCAAGTAGAAGATAGAGTGTTTAATAGGTTGGTGATATGTTTACACTTAAAAAAAGGATAGTAAGATAACAACATGAATTAGAGTAGAATATTTATTGCGTGGAAAGTGATGGAGTCAAGTGGCATTGATTCCTGGTATAATGCAGTCTAGTCCTCATCCATCTCTTCAGGGCCAGATGCAGAAATCAATAGTCTTTTCCTGGGAAACCCCAAGGCATCCCTTGCACTGGGCTTCCTGGATGCTCATGTGATTAGCATAATCTGGTTTTCCAGAAGGTTCATTTCCCACCATCTAAAAAACTTTTCCTTCAACAAAGCTTCTTCTGACTAAATTTGCCATTGGGTCTCTTTCTTTCCTTCTTTGCATCTCTATTATAATATAGTCTTATTGATTATATCTTGTGAGACTTCTAGCTGAGTTCAGGTGAATTGAACTTTGCAGACTGGTTGAACATCTAGCACGAGTACAGTATGACTATTCCTAAAGTATCAATAAATATTTATGGAGAGTATTTCAAGGTTGTCAGGACAGAGGGTCTTGCTGGGCTTAGGGAAGCAGGAGGCAGCTATAAGAAATTGTCTAAAACCTTATAGATTTTGATATTCATCTGTATCAAAAACTACTGGACTAAAGAACAAAGCTATTAATTTAGCAACATAATTAAAAAGCTTCAAAATGTTTATTGTGACTAAAATTTCATGTTTGCTAATGCCTGAGAAACTGAAGTATGGCTTGTGCTGTGGTAATTACAAAAATAAAACAAAAAATTTTTTTGCAGTATTCTGAAAGGACTGTGATGTACTGAATCAAAGGAAAATGGAAGTTTCATTGAAAGTTGAAGAAATGGGACTCCCTCTTTCAAAATGGTAAAGTGGTAACAGATTTTATTTTCTTCTCTGATCTAAGTGGTGAAGACCATGATTTTAATACATGCTGGAGACAACTGTGTCCTTTAGGTCGGTGAAGACTGAAACTTCAAGACATTTTCTGTCCTGTATGATTTGCAGCGTTTATATCAAGGTTTCTAGAAGAGTCATTCTGTATAGTATAGAGTTGAGAGAATGACATTGGTAGAAGAGTCAAATTTTTTGTAGTAGATTCACCTTGAACTTTGTATTTCTGATACAAATTGTAGGGGAAAATATTGTTCTCTAGTAATTTATGTGAATAGTCTGATTCTATCCAATATGAAAATCAAAGAAAAGTGCCAAAATGGACATGACATGATACTTATGATAAGAGTAGGCCATCGTTTGAATTATTATTTATTCCATGTTTCTTCATCAGACCCCTGGCCTGATGAAGGTTAAGTACAGTTGTGGATGAGGCAAGTAGTCAAGAGAACAGGATTGTCAAGTTTTCATTATTTGCATTACAGCTGGCCCTGATTTTGGAGCATGCAGGTCTGCTTCTATA
Organism: Uropsilus gracilis; assembly: GCA_004024945.1. Taxonomy (NCBI): domain Eukaryota; kingdom Metazoa; phylum Chordata; class Mammalia; order Eulipotyphla; family Talpidae; genus Uropsilus; species Uropsilus gracilis. Next base: position 4,622 of record PVHY01031179.1, read on the forward strand.
CACCTTTTCCCAAGTAAATATTATAAATGCAGAAATCATTCTATCTGTATAAGTACCTAGCGCTAACAGATGGCGTCACTGGTGCTCTAAATTATCTTATCTGTAAATAAGCATAATTTCTACATGATTGTTTATTTTTTATGTCTGGTGTGAGAAGAAGGTGCAACATGGTTTCTATATCACAGGAGGCAATATTGATACAGATTCTGATAGGCAGATTATCTAGTACACAGACAATGTAAGCCTACAGTATCAATAGCTATAGTGCAGCGGATATTTTCTGTTTTCTAACTTTATTGTAAGAATACAGCATCTAATAGTTACAACATGTGCTAGTAGACTATAATCAGTAAAAGTTATGGCCAGCAGCTTCCTACTAGTCGTGAAGTTACTGGAGAGCCAAAAATTATTTGTGAATTTATTTTCTCTGTAGGGGTTTGTACCCTTAACCCCCACGGGACAATTAGAGTGAGTTTACAAAATCACCTAGAAACCTGAGGTAGCAACTATGGAACCATTGCTCCCAGAAGATCAGATCCTCTGGGCTTCAGTTCACCAAATACCACCTGATCAATCTATAACCTTGTTTGTATGTGCATTTGTTTAAAGATACCTGATTTAATATCATTTTCCCCCTTTAACTTTGAACTTAAACTGAATAGTTCTGGGACACATATCATGAAGGAAGGTCATACATATTTTTTTTTTCCTCTGCCAGGCAAGTCACAACTTTTGTCATCTATACCTGGGGGGCAATTTAAACAACAAAGCCACTAACAAACACTCAAACATGTGAACAATGTGCCTTTTAAACAGGATACTTGTTTATAAGAAATAGAACAAATAGTCAGCACATGATCTATGTGATCTCAACTGTGCATGAGGTCAGATGGCTAAGACAGATTTTCACTGGCCTGCACGTGTCCAGAGGTGACCAGAAGGCATATCGGATATTGATTTTGAGGGTACAAAAGTATGTTCATGACCAGGTGAATTGAGAAGTGCACAATTTGCAAATAATGAGAACCAACTATAATCCTAGTCAATATAATCCTAGCTACCCCACCCCTCCACACACAGGATATAGTCATATTTTGCATAGAATGTTATTTTATAATTGTAACATGAATCCTATAAATCAATATTTCCAGTGTGCCTTTTGTCATAGAAATGAAAAGCAGAGATAACAAAGATTCTCACTTGATGATACTGTTTTTAGTAATTTTAAATGAATAAACGTTAGGAAAATCATCTACCAAGTAGTAAAAAAATACTTTCTTGCAAAAATTCTTTTAATTTGACCATATTTCTTAAGCAATTTTAGCTTTGTGGGCATGCTGTGCCTTTAGGTCAAGGAAAAACTCAATGGAACATGAGACATTAGTTAAAACAAAGTGAAAACTACCAGAATTATGTAACTTTTTCTAAAAAGAATAAATTAATGCACATGAAAAACAAGTTATAGAACAGATATTTTTCACAGTTAAATTGTTACTCAGGTTTGATTAAATTGATACTAACTGAAAGTTGCTCCCATCTGTTCAGCAGCTGACGAATACCTGTTCAGGATATAAATTTACTTCCTAGTGGGCAGGTGTTGGGAGTTAAAAGACTATTTGTGAAAAGACCTCAGTTGATGCTGATAGCCAGCCTTGAGTGGCCAAGATTTGAACAAGAGGAGGATCCATGTGAATTTTTATCAAAAAAGGCCAAAGTGTACAGGTAAATAGGATCTGAATTGTTTTCAATATACTTATAAATGGAAAGGTTTTTATCCAAGCAGCTTATCATTGGACTAAAATTTTATAAAGGATTTGAAATATAGTATTATCTCTGAATTCAGACCTTGTTGGTTGTAGAAATCACTACCTCTTACAAGTCACTAATTATTTATCCCCAATCCTGGGCTTTGTGGCTTGGTTGAGGAACAAGAGTTTCTACTTAATCATAAATACTTTCCTAATAGATTTACCTGGTATGGTATGAATTCATGGTCCAGTTTCAATTTCAATTTCTTTCCTATTTAAATTGTATTTTTGAGGTTATAGTTTACAGGACTGTATATAATTTAGGAATATAGATTCACATGTCATCAGATGTATATCACTCACTATACCACACCCACTACCAAGATCCCCATATCCTATACCATAGTCCAGTTTCAAAATTTTAAATGCAAAATTTATAAAGCCATGATTACAATACAAACTTAGTCAACATGTTAAAAACAAATATGTTGCAGTTATTTTTAATCATATAGCAATTCTGAATTACAATAGTTGGTTTTATGGTTCTTGCAAATTCCAGTTCATAAAGTTTTTTCATTTTCCAGAGTAATGAATAATTTAAACATAATGTAGACATATGCTATATTAATATATGTAGAGACTCATCTGTGCTATACTATTAGTTAGAAATTATTCTTGGATTAAAATGCTATAACAGCAAAACATGTACCCTATGAAAATGTAAACATTTATGAAACGACCTTTTAGAGAAGAGTAAATATCGGAATATCTGGCATGTTTCTTATTCAATGGGCTATGATTCGCTCAAGTAGCTTGTGTTTGAGCATCAGCTCTACTCCAAGTCTTATTCTGGTGAAATCAGCTATCACAAATACCCAACTCACAATTGTCCTTCTTACCAGCTGCAAATCAGAGCATTTGTCTGTTCCTTCCTGGACTGATATCACTTTCCCTCATTGAGAAACTTAAATCTGTGAGAGTAAAAACCACTTTCAAAGTCCTGAAGAATTCAGGACATGACCCACAGCGTCTGCATGGACTCCAACTAGGTCAGACACTCTAGATCTTATATCTTCTTGCAAGAACTCTGGGGCTGGGTGAGCCAGCACTTCAGACAAAGCTATTTCTGTACCATTCTGCAGCGAAGGAACTGGGGGAGATGAGGATACAACCTTCCAAACATTTTCCAAGTCATCTCCAAAGTTTGATCATATCAAACCCTTAAGACTCTTTTTTAAAAAAGCAGAAACAGGAGTAGAAGTACAGAAATGTACAAGGTGAGGCTTCTACTTTGAGCTCTTGGTGTATGAAGAGCTTGACGATGCATCATTTACAAACAAAATCAGGGCAAACTGAGACAGCAAAAGCTTTCCTTTTATTTATCAGAGTTGATCTCTGGGCAAATGGTTATGCTGGACTTTGGGGAGACAGGCTTGGACAAAGCTACAGCTTCCAAGACTTGCTTCTCTGGAGCAGAGAGAGCTGGGACCTGAAAGATGATAGAAAACTCATGACTTATTTTGACAAATGACTAAGGCTGAGAGTGGGTTTCCGGAAGACTGGGTAACTCCTGGGAGCTGTGGTCAAAGGTGTCTGCTCTAATTCAGACTGTCACTCCAGGAACACATGTTTCTCCTTGAGCAATCAAGAAGTAGCTGCCATTGAAATGGAGGGTCTCAACAGTTTGAAATGCAGTGGGGGTGCTTACTTGCTCATGAGGATATTGATAAAGGAACATGTAAGGCAAAGATAGATAAAAAACAGCTATACTCATTTTCCCACTTTTTGAATTTTCTCTCATTGTTCATTTTGTACAAGATTTTATTTTTCCCTCCAGCTTTCTCCCCATAAATCCTCTACCCATCCCTCCAACCACCCCCTACCCTCAGATCTATAGTTTGCCTTCAAGTTTTGTCTCTTTTTTTGACACTTTATTCAGTTTCACTATATTCCTCCTATAAATGAAACCATGTATTATTTTCCTTCTGACTTCTTTATTTTACTCCCTCCCCCCTTGCTACCTTCCTCCCTCCCTTCTGAGTTATTTCACTGAGCATAATCCTTTTCAGTTCCACCCATGTTGTTACAAATGGCATGCATGTACTCTTTTGACTGCTGAATAGTATTTCCTTGCATATATATATATATATATATATATATATATATATATATATATATATATATATATATATATAAACATCTCTCAATCTGTTCATGGGTCTGGGGGAATTTAGTTTGTTTCCATATCTTAACTATTATGAACAGTGCTACAGTAAACATAGGAATACAAGTTTCATTTTGAACTATGTTTTTGTGTCCTTTGGGTAGATTCCTAGGAGTGGAATCACTGGGTCTTATTTTAGATCCATTTTCAGTAATTTGAGGAATCTCTGCACACAACTGTTTGTAGTGACTGGGTGGGTTTACATTTCCCTCAGCTATGTAAGAGGGCTCCTTTTTTTCATCCTTGCCAGCATTTGTTGTTGCCATTTTTTAAATTATTTATTATTTTATTTTACATCATTATCTACCCCTGGGTACTCCCACCACCTTATCACCCGTGAACCATTGTCTTGTCTTAGTCTTTTGTGTCCTTCCCACCCCCGATTTCCCTCCCTCCCCCCTCATGCTCCATACTTCAATTTTGCTAAAATTTAGTTCTAAACTTTCTTATCTGTTTGATTGCTTATTTTCCCTTTATCCCTCATATAAGTGAGACTATCTAGTATTTTTTTTTCTTTCTGGCTTATTTTTGCTAGCATAATTCCCTCTAGCTTCATCCAGACTGCCATTTTTTAATATTGGCCATTATCATCTGTGTGAGGTGATATCTCTTTGTGGTTTTGATTCACATTTCTCTCATTATAGGTGATATTGAACATTTTTTCATATGCATGTTGTCCATTTGCATTTCTTTTTTGAAGAAGTATCTTTTTAGCACTTCTGCCCACTTTTTGATTGAGTTGTTTGCTTTTTTTTGTTGAGTTATATGAGCTCTTTGTGGATCTTTGATATCAGTCCCTTACTGGTTGTATGGAATACAAATATTTTCTCCCAATATGTAGGGTGTCTATTTTCATTACTGTCTTTTTTTGCTGTACAGAAGCTTTTGAGTTTGATGTACTTCTAGCTGTGTACTTTACTCCTGAAGATGAGTCCTCAAAGGTGTTCCTGAGATAGGTGTCATGGAGAGTTGTGTCTATTTCCTTTATGCATTAAGATCTTATGCATATCTTACATTCAAGTCTTTTATCTACTTTGAGTTGGTTTTTGTGTCTGGTGTGAGATGATAAGTTTAATTCTTTTTCACATAGCAGTACAATTTTCCCAGCACCATTATTGAAGAAACTCTCTTTATTCCATTAGATATTCTTTGATCCTTTGTCATTTATTAGTTAACAATATATGTGTGGCTTTATTTCTAGATTTTTCAATTCAGTTCCATTGTTCTGTATGTTTTTGTTCCAGTACCATACTGTCTTAATTTTTATGGCTTTGTAGTATAGTTTGAACTCTGGGGGTTTATTTCCATTCTTTTTATCAGGGGAGTTTTGACTATTCAAGGTTTTTTTGTGTGTGATTCCATATAAATTTCAACAACATTTATTTGTTCTATTTCCTTGAAGAATGCCATTGAAATTTTTATTGGAATTGTATTGAATTAGTAAATTGCTTTTTGATGGAATCACCATTTTGATAGCAATTCTTCTGATCCATGAGCAGGGAATATCTTTCCATTTTTAAACAGTACTTTGTAATTTTCTTTGTAGAGAACTTTTGCTTCCTTTGTTAGATTTATTCCCAGATATTTAATATTTGGGGGTAGTACAATTGTAAATAAGATGGTTTTCTTGATTTCTACTTCTTCAGATAGATTGTTTACATATAAGAGAGTTGTTGGTTTGTTATTGATTTTGTAAACTGCTCTTTTACTGAACTGGTTTATTGTTTTAATTAGTTATAAAAACCTAGATTTTGACAAGAGTCTAAGTCCAGAGATCTAACAGTTGCCTCTGCAATGGCCCTCTGAAGTAGTATAAATATTGGAGTTAATTTAAATCAATCCAAGATGATTTGAATTTCATGCCTTTGGGGTTTGTGAAACTTTCTCTAGATTTTGGTATCTGCTTCAAGCATTTGCCAGGAGAAACAGCACTAATTACCCTGAGAGGCTCCTAATCTCCAGTGATGTCATTCTCTGGCTGGTCTCCCAAACTTCCTTTTAGTGCTTGGTAATACACCCCACCTATACTACCAATTGGATTAGCATGCTTATTTTACTGTAATATGCATGACCCCCATTCATCATAGTATAATTACATGGAGTTGCCTTGAGTTGTAAGTGGAACCTCACCACAAGAGGGCATGGGAGCACACTGAAATCTGACCAGTTTATTATATGACAGTCTAAGTAAAAGCCTCTAATCAAGTTAGGAGATAAAAATGGAAACACTGCAGGATTTGCAGTCTCTGGTACCCACAGCTGAAAAATAGCCCAGCTTCTAGACACATGAATATAAATCCTTACATTACAGATCTGTTTACTTGAGTACCTATTGCCCAATACAACTTATTCAGTTTTCAGTGAAAAATTTCAAGATATGACAAAAAGCAAGTAAAAAGATACAGTTTGAGTGCACAAGACAAGCTTAAGACTTAAGATATGACAAAGGTTTTGGAATTATCAGACAAGGGATTTAAATAGCAATGATTACTATATAAAGAACTCTAATGGAAAATTAAATTACATGAAAAAACCAGATGGATAATGTCAACAGCAAGATGGAAAATGTAAGAAAGAACCAAACAAGATAAATACAAATCAGTGGATATTGTTGCATCAAAACCCAGTCTTCTGGTTGTCTTTTCTTAAAATAGTGTGATATTTTTCTAATTTTTTCTTGGTTTAATGAAATAATTTCTAAGTGGATATGACATTAATGATTCTGGTATCGAGACATGGCATTGAACAGCTTGTTTAATGGGATAGCAGTAACAATGGTACTGTTTCTAAGGTATCCTCTTAGAACAAACAGACTTGCAGCCCTAGCCTCTCCAGCACACCCATGATGGATTGATTCCTTTCCCACGAGGTTTATCCAGTTTATCCAAAGCTAGTTTAACTTGAATTTGTCTTTTACCACCAAGACTCAGCTTACTCTTAAGATCCGTTCAGGGAAGCGTGGACTTGATTACCATGGATTTAATCTCTTTATCTTATCTATGGACAAGAAACTTAGCAATAAAAAGGGATTAAAATGCTCTCTGGTCATGCATCCTTTAATAGTATCCTGATTCATTTACTTTAAAATAATACTCTATAGTTAATGATCTATAATATAGAATCTTATTTTTTTAAGATGAAGACAGGTTGAATTATGGTCTGAATATATTTACCATGTGTTAATCTGCCATCTGCCTCCTTCCACAACCCCCTCCCTACCCCACTCATCTGACCTATTTTGTTTAGCACAATCCCCTAAAGTTCCATCCATGTTGTAATTGGCAAGATTTCTTTCTTTCTTTCTTTCTTTTTTTTTTTTTTTTTGATATATATCCTTGAATAGTATTCCATCCTGAGTGTGTGTGTGTGTTTGGGGCGGGGGAGGGGGGGTGGCAGCTCACATCTTAATCAACTCATTTGTTTTTAGGCACAGAGAATGTTTCTGTAACTTGGCTGCTGTTACTCATTTTACAATGGCTATAAGAATGCATAGATTTCCTTAAAATGAGTGTTTTCACATTCTTTGGGTAGAACCTGGACATGAATTTCAGATTGTATGGTAGGACTATTTTAAAAAGTTTGAGAAAACTCCATGCTATTTTCCATAAGGGCAGGACCAGTCTCCATTCCTACCAGCGGGTACCAGTGTTGCTTTTTTCTCCATATCTTTGCCAACACATTTTATTTTTAGTCTTTTATATCAGTCCATTCTCACAGGTGTGAGTAGTATCTCCTTGTGGTTTGGATGTGCATCTCCCTGGCTGTACATGATAATAGCATTTTTCATGTGCAGGTGGGCCACTTATATATCTTCCTGGAGAACTAGCTATTTAGCTCTTCTGCCCATTTTTGGATTGTTTTATTGTTTTTGTTGAGTTGTGTGAGGTCTTTGTACATCTTGGATATTAACCCCTTGTCAGATTATGATGTGCAAATATTTTCTCCTATTCAGTAATGTAGCTTTTTCTAAAGAGACTTTCTTTTGTTTTGAAGAAGCTTTGTAGTTTGATGTAGTCCCATTAGTTTATTTTTTGCTTTTGTTTTCCTTGCTGTTGGAATGGAATCCCCAAAGACAATGATCCCAGAAGCCAGTGTTGTGGAGTGTTTTGCATATATTTTCTTCTCTGTATTTTATGGGTTTAGGTCTTGTATCAAACATTTAATAAATTATGAGTTAATTTTTATGTATGATGTAAGCTTGGGGGTCTAGTTTCTTTTCTCCCTCCCTCCCTCCCT
>PVHY01031180.1:0-12839 GCA_004024945.1 Uropsilus gracilis
GAAGGGGGATACAGAGGGGGGATATGGAGGGAGGAGGAGGGATCAATTAATTCACAATTGTGACAAATCAATAAAATGAATTAAAAAAACAATAAAATAAAATAAATAAATAAAACAAGTTGCTAAATTAAAAAATAAATAAATTAAAAAATAAAGTAAAAAAAAGTAAAACGTATCATGAAATAAAACAAATGAATGATTATAGTATTTTAGAATATTACAAGAATCTAATAAAGTAGGTCACGATAAAACAAAACAAAACAAAACGAAAAAACAATCAAGGACATGCCTGGAAAGCATTTTTTAAATCATTGCTATGATGTTTGCTTGAATAAATTTTCTTACTGATGAAACATAAGTTTCCTGATGAGTTTGTCACTAATTTGAGTTTCTCTTGTGTGCTTTATGACTCTCCTTTGCGAGTAATCCCTAACTTGGATTATGTCTGCTTTTCTTGTAGCTATTGTCCAAGGAGACACCTTAGAAGATATATATAACCAATGCAAGTTTGTTATTGAAGAGCAATCTGGGCCTTTCATCTGGATTCCCTCAAAGGAAAAGTTATAAATTAGCTACTGCACCTCTGACAATGACAGAAGAACATTTAGAAGAACAAAATATATATAATATACTACTTGGAGGCTTTTATGTTTTTGTTGCATTTATGTTTTTGCAGTCAATGTGAATTCTTATGAATGTACAACACAAACTGTGTGAAGCCATGAAGGAAACCGAGGGGCCAAAGGGTGGGACAGAAAAGACATTGCAGTTCGCAGGAAGGCTTTGGTTTGCTCTAAGTACCAGGTGTAGGGATGAACCTCTGATGGGCTTTCTGCCCAAGAGATGGGCAGCCTTCTCACCCCAGCAGATGTCAGAGCTGATTTAGCTGCTGAGTTCTCTGTGTTTTTTGCTTTAAAGAAAAGTTGCCAGCACTTGAACTTCACCAACCTTCCCATTACCTACATCTGTAATTGGTACCCTTCGAATTTTATAACTATGCACATTCTTTGATTTCTTAACAAGCAAAAGAAAGAAGGAAAAAAGAAAGGAGTCCCTCTGGAAACTTGAAAATATCAGGGAAGGATAAGTGAGTAGTTTTTTTGACAGGCATCTGTAAAGGGGAGCATTTCATAAAATTTGCAAAGTATATGGAGAACTGAACTTACTGAAAGGAGGGGATTCCACCTGAGATTAGCTTTATGATTGTTTTATTATCTTATTTTGCCATTTTTAAACTGAAAGAAGGCACTAAAGATGAGAATAATTTATACAATAAAAATATATTAAATGTATAGAAATGAATTTCTATAGGTTAAAAAAATTTTGTGAAATATTTTGTAAAGATTAATTAATTGAAAGACTAAATGTATGCACTATCAGCAGAGGATCAAATTCAGGAACTCAAAAGTTGCACTCTCCCTTTTGTTGCCAATGATCCATATAGAAGCACCTGAGTTCCTTCCAGAGTCTGATAAAGATTTCTCCCTCACTTCCCTCTCATGACCTCCCTTCCACGGCAGTAATATACTCTCAAGGAGCACATCTCTTAATGAGCTGCCCTCATGGATATTTTTGGAAAACATTCGGTTAATGCACTTTTAAACTGATGGCTTTCAGAGACAAACTCAAGCAAATGATCTAAAGGGAAATTTTTACTTTTGTTGAACAACCTAAACCTGTCATGAATATAGTTGAATAACTTTGTTCCTAATTATTTATATGTAGTTCTTAAAGGATCATTTACTCTTTTGGCCAGCCTTGAGTAACTAGCATTTTTTTTCCTGCTTTCCAAGTAACTGAGAGTTTTCAAACAGCTAGAAATGGTTTAGAGCCATGGAGAGATCTGTCCAAAAATGCACTATTTCTTTGAGGAAGAGAGAAGTTTCAGGTTGGGGGGTGAGAGGTGCAGACTTTTGTTTCAATGTATGGGCAAATGATAGAATCATAGGGAAAGACAAGTTACAGATTTGAGTTCCGTCATTTGAACTTCCCTTCTTGGGGGCTGCACCTGGACCAAGTTTATTTTTTAGCAATTATAATAATGATGATTTAAAAAAAAAAAACTCCCGAAGCCTATATCCCACTTCAGAGCTGATGGAGATGTCAGCATTGCTTGTGCCCATGGTGTTTAGAGAGACTTTTCAACAATCTCAATAACCACTCAGCTCTGGGTTCTATGCATGCCCAGACTAAGCCCCATCGCCTTATTTCTGGGGTACATCCAGACCTGGCAGGGATTCTGCCACACTGTGCAGCAAACCAGCATGCAGGCTGGGATGGGAGAGCAAGAGGGAGTCATCAGCGATGATGGGGCTTCTTCACAGTAAGAACATCGGAGCTCAGATTGAGGGTCTCTTTCCAAAAACAAGCGTGTCTATCTTATACCATTTTCTGCCTGGCTAAAATCACCAAAACAAACACAAACTTGCAAAATTGTGTATCTACCTATAGTCTTGAGGCTGCCTTTGCCAATGGAAGGGCTAGTAAAGTGTTTTCCCTCTAATGAAAGTTAAATTTTCATAGATTTCCTTAGAGTGCTCAAAACGTTAAAGACAAGTCCATGTCTGCAATTTGCCAGTTTCAGGTCAAGGCCAACTTTCATCAATATTGCTCCCAGAAGTTTTCTGCCACCAGAATGCCATTCCTGATCCCAGCTCTATTTTTAGGCCACCATGATAACTTCTTTGGTTTCTCAACTGAGCATGCAATCATTTATTTAAAGAGCTGTCATTAATGAGTAGATGTTTTTGTGGGTCATGTGATGTGCTTTCCATTAAATATTAAGTAATTGCTGTGGCTGATTACAATCAAATTGAACCACCAACCCTTGGTTTTGTAGTAATATATTTATTTTCCTAGTGTAGATGCTTCCAGATTAGAACTGGCATTTGCACTGATTTTTTTATGTAGATTTATATAAATATATATACACATATATTTGCTTGAAGAGTCACCAAGCAAATTGGTGAGAGGGTCTTTTCCTATAGAATTTACACCTCCATTTGTTGTGTTGTCTGGCGCTTCCCAATGTTGAGGTCCCTATGGCTCCAATGCACCAAAATATTTTCAGCAAATCTGATGGCTTTGGAAATGGCATGAAAGTTACCCAGATTACATCTGATGCAGACGCTTTTGGAGCCTGGGGCCAGACTGGTGCTAATACTGCAAACTTTGTGTGGAGCTCTCTCCAATTTGAAGGCTTGCTGGGGGCGCAATGTCACCTTCACATGCTGGGCCCTTTCCGAAAAGTGCCAGATCGTGTCACTGGTGCTATTTGTCATGCTCTGGTACAATGTGTAGCACCATGGGGGTCTCAGCTTTACCAAAATCAAAAGTCATTTGTCAGCTAATTGCAGGGGCATTTGCTTTTTGCTCTCCTCCTACAGGGTTTGTTGGCCATGTCTTCATAGCCCTTTTCTCCTGGCTCCCAGCTCTTGGCTCTATCCTTCCTGTGAGCCCACTGCTGTAAAATGCACTCAGGTGCTCTGTGAGCTGTCTTAGATCTTACTGCCAGCCCTTCAAGACCCATTCCTCTGCCTCTCCCCTCTGGTTTTTCTCATTCTTTTCCTCTGTTCTCCACCTTCTGTTTCTACCTCATTTCCCCTCCTTTTATCCATCCTCCTTACCTTTGCATGTTGTTTATTTTCTACTCCAGTCCTTTACTTCTTCATCTCATTGTGTCATCTTGTCTTTTTCCCTTCTGTCTTCCCCCCCTTCTATTCCTCTTTCCCTCCTTCCTAACCTTCCTTCTCTCCTTACATGTCTAGCTCCCTCCTGACTCCCTACTCCTTCATTTTTCTGTCCCATCAGGGCTCATGGCTGAATCAGACAGCAAGTCCATATGTTGGACTGGTGGCACAAATTCTTTGGGTCACCGTTTCACCCAGACGTGGCTCAGAAAGCCCGACTAAGCGTGAGGTCCCCTGCTGGCGCAACTCCAGCGCCCCCGCAGAGCCAGCCTGCACCACTGCCTGGCAGTGATGATGCACAAGCTCTGGACCCCGCAGCACCTGGGTGCCTCTGCCTGAGGCCATCCACGGAGAGTCCGTGCCAGCACCACCCTGGCTCTGAGGACACTTCCTTCAGTAAAGGCAGACTCTGGCCCCCACACTATCACAGCAAACCTCTCCCTTCCCATTGAAGCCATGCCATCACCTTGCTTTGGAGAGAGACTTTTTTTTTCCATTCATAGGCATTCTTTTTTCCCATTCTCATGTGAAGCCCCCTCTGCTTTTCAGCTGGTGATTGCTCTGGTGAGATCGAATGGAATCGCTGGCGAAGTAACATCTCTTTTTTCCTGTCTTGGTCCTGCCTAAATCCCTACAAAATATTTAAGTCAATGACTCAGGCTAGTTCCTAAGTTTATCATAGTAATTAGTCATTCTTGGGGGAAAATAGGAACATTTTCCTTAAAGCATGTAGAGTACAACTGATTTACCAGAGGACTCCCGACAGAATTCTGTTGCTATACATTTTACTTATGTGTATGTGTAGTATACATGGCACTAGATCATGTATACACATACGACCTTGGGTATGAATGAATGTGGGTGGAAACCCACACACACTCCTGTCTGTAAATATCCTTCCTCACTGAACTGTGCTTCAGATATCATTTCTTGTACAGCTGTGCAGTTTCTTGTAGCAGCTGAGGACAAGCTAAGACAGAAGGATGACCCAGACAGATCGCAGAATCTCCCTAGCAACTCATGAGGACAGACCACCAAATGGCAACGTTAACTCCCAATGGGATGGCAAACTTTTCTTCTCTCCTTTTCAAATTTGTGTTTCCTAAGTATGTCTTAACTTCCGAGTGCACCAAGCTATTCCCATTAGATCCTTTCAATATGACGATTTTGTGCTTCTCTCTGACAGGATGTTTCTCTACTGAGCTGTATAGTACAGGGTGGGAGAGAGGGGGAGTCACCCCTTGCCTGAGCTGGAGCTTACAGAGACACTGCACAGCTTACACTCCTGTTAAGTGTAAATAGTCGATACTTCCATTCCATTTGTGTAAAATAATAAAGCACACATGATTATAAAATCAAGATGTTTATTTCATACTCAGTGTGTCCGTGCATATTTATTCATTTTCGATTTTCAGAGGTGGCCCCATTGTAAAAACACTTGATCAGAGGGTTTATAAACGTATCATGGCTTTATTATAATATGTGAGTGTAAATACTTTAGACTCTAGAGCAAATCATTTTCTCCCAAAGTATAATCTGTCTTATTTCATAAAGAATTGAATTATTTTATCAAGTTGTTCTGATTTTAGAACTAAAATGTGGTCAGAGTTGCTTTTTTCTAAGAAATAGTGACACTGTTGAGAGGAATTGAAAGTGGTGTTTTTGTATATTCTTAAATATTTAGTTATCAGCTTGGCCTGCTTCTAATCAGGATTTTGCCAAGAGTAAGTGATGTATTAAAAGAAGATTAAAAAAAAAAAACTTGTAAAAAAAGATCAATTTCTACACTTAAAAATTGTGAGATTTCAGAAGATACCTGAAGAGATTTTTGTAATAGAGTTTTGACTGATTCGATACTTATGATGCAAAGTAAAACAGAAACTGGGGGTAGGTGTCATTATCCACATACACTGGTGCTACAAAGCATCCAATTGCAACCCTGGGAGCATACAAAAATGTCAGCTCTGGGGACCTGAATCTGCCAGATATCTTCTGAATTCTCCCCTTGGATTAAATGAGTGCCTTGTTACATTGACATTAAGACAGCTCAGGTCTAAGAGCTAGAGACCCAACCAAATGCTTCCTATAAAAGGAGTGAGATTTCACCATCAAAGAGAGCTTTGATGTACATTTTCTTCCCAGTAAACTGTCATTTGAAGTGACCGACCATTTGGGCAGCCTCATCTGTGGAAGGTATTGCCCTGGGCCCCACTATAAGCTCTCAGGTGTCTCTGCCAACCGCCCTGTCTCTGTAGTGCTTAGCAAGGGGAGAAGGCCTCGAGCTCACTGCAGGTCTCACATTTTGACAATTGTTCATTTTTTAGCATTTTTACACAACCCCACCCTGATTAAGAATATAGCTATACAAAGGCCAGATTCCTGTCAATAATGGTTGTGTTTATTTGAGAGGGGAGAAACTAGAAGGGTTTTTGACTTTTCTATGTTCCTATTTTACTGTGCACGAGACATCACTGCAGGTCTCACATTTTGACAATTGTCCAATTTTTAGCATTTTTACACAACCCCAATTAAGAATGCAAAGGCCAGATTCCTGTCAATAATGGTTGTGTTTATTTGAGAGGGGAGAAACTAGAAGAGTTTTTGACTTTTCTATGTTCCTATTTTAGTGTGCACTAGACATTTTTTTTAAAATGTGATCTTGTAGAAGTCTCAAAAGCAAGATGTGGACTGCATATCTCTGAACCAATTAAACATCCAGTAACAGAATGTCAAAGCCTCAGGAGGGCATAAAGTGAGGGAGCATTTGTAGAGGAGCCAGCAACCTCATCACAATCAGAACCAGAGCCCTGGAAACTGGCAGGGGACCCGATCCAAGGCTCAGATCAACCAGGTCTCACCTTTTCCTTAGAGACATCTCAGAAGGCACTGCTTGCTATCATGACACAGAGTTCCTCCCCTTTCTACTGCTACAGCCTGTGTAAAGTCCTGACATTGTTCCTAGTTCCCCTGAGCACAGGCATGACAAAACTAGAATAGGCGGGCAAACTTTGCCAAACCTGGGGATAACACAGAACTAGATCATCGAATCTATAGAATGTGTTTTGCACCTAGCTCCCTGCTGGCTGTCCTGTGACACAGGCCATCTTTCTCCAGTCACAGATAGAGGTCCCACAATCACAGGTAGGCCTCTCCTCCTGTTGCACACACTTATCTCTCCTCCTGGTACACACACTTAAGAGACACCATCTCCCAGCCTGGCTCAGCAGGTTTCCCATTACCCCTGTGGCAGGTGAGTGTGCTTACACTCTCCATCCCCCTTGCTCCCACACTGCTTGGTGATGACTCACTGTGGTTAAAATTAACTGCTTTTTAATCGCAAAATCATCTTTAATGCAGACTATTCAACTGCAGTAAGTACAGAAAGGAACCAGGAGCCCACATCCCTGATAACGCTGGGTGATGCTGACATCAGAGTAGCCAGGCTCTCACAACTCACTAGTGGGTGGATTATAGTCCAGCACTTCTTTTTTCAATTAAATAGAAATTAGAATATCTGAATGTATTAATGTTGATACAGTTTCATGTCATTTGAAGCAGGAGTAAATGCATTTCTTCCTGAGGGTTATAGTCACAGGATGAGTAATGGAACCCAAGCCTCACTCAGCCAGCTCCCAGGGACCACAGCTGAGAACTGCAGCCCCCTGCAGTACCTGTGCCACTCCCAATTTTCTTCACAGATCCTAGTTTCACAATCACATAAACAAACGCACTCCCTCTACACCCAACTAAGGCAACTAGGAAAATTTGATACATCCTACTAAAGATGACCTCTATACAAGGCAAAACTCTAAACTGAAATGAAACAGCCAAAGAATTGAGGACTCTTTAACATAGGCCTTTTCAGTTTCCAGAGTCCTGGTTCCCTCCTCAACAGATATGGATTTAATTCATCACAGTCTGACCTGATAATTTTACTATCTAGATTAAATTGGATAGACCTATAGTTTCATCCTTTTTCTGTACCAAACAATGCCTTTGTTGCCTAAAATAAATGGCACTAAGCTTTTGAGTACTTGTGTAAGTGAGAAAAAAAGAATGGTAATAAGACAAACAATTTGAAACATTTTCCACAACTGATACTATCACTAAAACCACTAAACCACTGTAAAACTATTCAAAGGCCCAAAGGCAAGTCCTAAAAGAGAGACAAATTCACTCCCAACTCCTGTTTCAAGTTTGTCTTCCTGATGCTGGTCCCCCATCTTCTCTGGATAACTGACTCAAGTCACAGTTGCCCATCTATTGCCAGAAATGTTGGTTCTGCTGCTTGTCACTACAGAAAACTGATAAGCAGGGCAGAAATTGAACTGTAAGTGTTTTAACCTTTCAGATCATTGGCCATTGATCTTAAGAGAATGGTGGACATAGGAAGCACCCTAAAGGGATCATACCACAATCTGATATCAAGCCAGGCTTTTTATAGTAGGTTAGACAAAGATAATTGAAGTAAACAGCCAATTAGAATGATTCATCACTGTTGATATTTCTGGTATTCTTTATATTTATCCCCCATAACTTGTTTTTACCTCCTGGTTACCTTGACCCTAGTACATCTGATGATGTCAAGGTCTGCAGTCCTTCGGATATCATTAGGTCAGGAATCTCATTTAAAGCAACAATTTTAGTTTAAGGATGATATATTGTTTACCATATCATGTGTATGTGCAACCTATGCTTGTGTGCATATTCCCACGCTGGGTATGGTTTCCTTCCCTGCCTCCCAAACCCCTATCGCTTCCAAATTCCAAAAGGACAGCCTGTATGAATACCACATGGCAAAGAGTAGAAGCCCAGAAGTGAGCCAAAGTCATAGACAGGTTTCATCCAAATAAAATATAATTGACTCCACCTCATGTGAAAAAGAATATGGAAATAAAAAGGCTTCATTTTCAGGGGTACATTAAAATTTCAAATTCTTGTTGCTGTAAATAGATAATTACAATCAGCAGTTCCTTAGTAATGCAATGACAGTCCTTCGGGAAATCAGTTGATTTCTAGTCAACAAAAACAAAATCCACACGTTAAAAGGTTGGATTCTAATTGGGTTTTTGATTTTCGTAGATGCTTCCTGTGTCTTTGTATTCTTATAAACTTTGTGGAAAAATTCTGCTTCTTCATTTGGCAATTGAATAAACACCATCCCAAGGCAATTCCTTTATATAAAATTTTTCATCCTAATTGGCTATATCTGCTAAATCTAACTTCAAATCCACAGTCCTTTTCTCTAACAATTGGGTAGATTTTGATTATCTGAAATTCTTTCAGAGTATAAAATTATAAAAAAGGTAAGTCACAAGGCCGGGCATTTTTAAATCTATTAATGCCTCAATTCCCCAACCCTGTTGGCTATCTGACTGGATTACCTATATCAAGTTGCTGGCTGAGGGAGAGTTAAGATGGTAAGTTAGCATAGGCTAGCTTGAGCAGGTGAACAAAGAGGGGAACTAAAAATAGATAACAGCAACATGAGATAATGGAAAATTAGCTTTTCAAATGTGGTATACCTAATGGGTGGCAATGATTACCAAGAAGCAAAGAACAGCCTGAACAATTGGTGAAGATATAGGACTCACAGAAGACTCTGGAGAAATGGAGTTTCCATTTTCTTTGTAAGACACTAATTAGTTAATGCATCAAAAAATCTGCTTCTGAGCAAAATGGTACTATAAGACCTTATTTTCTATGATTATAATTTATAATACATTATAGCACCAGATAGAGTGTCCACCATTATAGCACCCCTAAAATGGTGGTTTCCTGACCTGATAACTTAAATGAAAAATATTCACCAGTAGCCACTTCAGACAGACATATGCCAAGGTTAGATCCACACCACTCCTGGCTGAGCACATATTAAGTCAGAGCTGTGAACAAACACAACCAAGATGTCATTTCCTGGTAAAACTAATAGCCTTAACTGTAAGGTTTCCCTGACACAACAAACAGATGGATATAGCCCACAAAGGAAACAGAACTTCAGCAACTAACTTGTGGGACCAGAAAGAACTCAAGGATGCCACAGAACATCACTTGGATAACAAGACCCTCAGTGCCTTAGGTAATAGTGTTGACTAAAACATAAAAGTAAGCATAGGTAACAGGGGGGAAAGAAGAAATAGAAGAACATGCTCTAAGCAAAAGAACAAAACAAAAATCTAGATGATGAGCCCAAAGAAATAGATTTAAGTAATTCATTTGAGGAAGAATTCTAAGTAATCATTATAAGAATGCTCACTTATTTCCAGAGAGGTATAGATGAATAGAGTAAAATAGAGAGCCTCCAAATATTAGCTATAGAACTGAAGAATATAACAAAAGAATATAGCAAGATTTAAAAATACAATAGAGAGAACTAGCAGTGGAATAGATAAAGTAGATGTACAAATCAGTCACTTGAAAGACAAAGCAACAACTATTAATCATACAGAACATCAATGTGAAAAGAGAAATTTTTTTTAAATGAGAAGACGCCTGGGACAACATTAAGAATGATTTTTATCATTATAGGCATTCAAGAAGATCAGAAAGAGCAAGAGCAAAAAAAAATTTTTTTTTCAGGTAATAATGACTGAAAAATTCCCTAATTCAGAGAAGGAAGCAGGTACACAGAACAAGATACCTAGAAAGTGCCAAAGGAAACCTAAAGACATATTGTACAAAGCCATATTGTAATTGATTTGGAAAAATTAAAAAGTAAATATTTAAAAGTTACAACAGAGAAGTAACATGTCACATACAAGGGAAATCCCATTAAGACTATGAGCAGACTTCTCTACAGAAATCTTGCAGGCCAGAAGAAATTGATAAAGCATACTCAGCATATAGAAAGCAAGAAAGCAGTCAATCGAGAATTCTATACTATAACATTCAGATTTTAAGGAGACAGTAAGAACTTTACAAAGAGAAGTGAAAGTTGAGAGATTTATTACTACTATACTGACATTTCAAGAAATGTTCAAAGGACTCATATAAACTGAAAAGAAATAACTAAATAAAATCTAGAAAATAAACAGAAAGGGAGAAACCTCACATCAAAAAGTGTACTCATGTGGTAAAAATAGTGGACTGACTATGTGCAAAGCAGAGTGAAGATTAAAAGACCATAGTAGCAAAAAGTAAATCAGTCAAGGAAAATATGTAACATGAATGTGCAAAATGAAACAATAAAAACATAAATCATGTGGGGAAAGAGGAATGAAAATGTGGTATATGAATGTGTTCAAATGTAACAAATACAAAATCAAATATAAATATATGCACACAATCTTCATGATAACCATGAAGCAAAAACTTGTGAAAACATAAAACAGTGTGAAAAATAACATAAATAGACCACTAAAATTAAATCTTAAAAAAAATCAAAAATAAGAGAAAAAAAGAGAGTAAAAGCTATTAATACAGCCAGAAATAAACTAGTAAAATAACATGAATATGAATATATTAATTACCATCTTAAGCTTAAATGAACTAAACTCTCCAATCAAAGATATCAACATCTAGCTATGCTACACACAGGAGATTCACTTCAATATAAAGATAATAATAAAAAGTAAAGATGGTCATTATATAATCGTAAAGGAGCAACCCATCAGAAGTTATAGCAATCATCAAAGTTTATGTACCCAAAAATGGAACATCAAAATATATAAAATAAATATTGACATATATAAAGGGAGAAATTAATAGGGAAACAATAAAAGTGGGAGACATTAACACCCTATTTACATTGATGGATAGATCCTCATGCAGAAAATCAGTAAGAAATTACATTGGAACTAAACAATGCCATAGAACAGATGTATATAGTAGTTATATACAGACATAATTTTTTCCATCTAAAAGCAGAAAGTACATTCTCCTCATTTGAGCAAGAATCAAGAATAGATAACACACTAAAATGCAAAACAAATCTCAACATCTTTAAAACATCAAAATTATACCACATATCTCCATCACAATGGTATGAGGTAATTTATCAACTATAAGAAGAAAATTGAGGAAAAACACTGGCATCAGTTCTGGCATCAGTTTGTTAGCTTTAATTTTTTCTTTTCCTATTGTTTGTTTGTTATCCCTATATCCCATATATAAGTGAGATCACCCAGTATTTCTCTTTTTCTTTCTGGCTTATTTTCCCTGCATAATTCCTTCTAGGTCCATCCATGTTATCACAAATGCATCAAATTAGTCCTTTTTGATTGCAGAACACTATTCCATTGTGTAAATATACCATGATTTCCGATCCATTTGTCAGTTTGGGGCATTTGGGTTGTTCCCATATCATGGCTACTGTGAATAGTGCTACCATAAACATAAGAGTACTGGTGTCCTTTTGAATTAGTGTTTTGGTTCCTTTGTGTAGATTTCCAGAAGTGGAATTACTAAATTGAATGCTAGTTCCATTTAGTACCCTCAGGTCCTCTGCACACGTTTCTATAGTGACTGGACTAGTTTGTTTTCCTATTATCAGTGTAAGACTGTTCCCTTTCTCTTTACATCTACAAAGCACTTGTCCTTTTTTTGTTGTTGTTGTTTTGATATGCACCATTGTTAATGCTGTAAGGTGGTATCTCAGTGTGGTTTGATAATAATCCCTGATTATAGGTGATCATTATAAGTGATGTGGAGCATTTTTTCAAATGCCTGTTGGTCATCTGTATTTCCTCTTTGGAGAAGTATCTTTATTCAGAATCAATGTGATAAAAGCACTCAAAGAGGCCAAGGAAGAGGGGGAACAAAGGGAAAGCTAAAGAAGGGAAGCTCTCAATGAATTAAGAGAAGTATTAGAAAAATATAAAAAAGAATGCAGCAAAATGAACAATATCATCAACGAACAGAAAAACTAAATCGAAACCCTAAATAAGAAACTGCAGGAGATGCAAGGCATAAGAGGAACAACAGAACTCAAAAATGCAGGGAAGAAAGCAGAGTAGAAGAAATAGAAGAAAGAATCAGCACACTAGAGGATACAGAAGTAGAAAGAATGAAGAAAGAGAAAGAGAGAGAAAAGCAAAGTAAGAAAACAGAAGAAATAATCAGAGATCTCTCAGATACCCTAAAGAAAACAAATATAAGAGTAATTGGAATACCAGAAGGTGAAGAGAAAGAAATAGGACCTGAAAGGCTCTT
>PVHY01031181.1:0-12837 GCA_004024945.1 Uropsilus gracilis
GAATTAATATTTTACCCAATTTTATTGTATCCTTACTGTTTGTCTCCTTTAGTCATAAATTGTGCCTTGTACCTTTTAAATAGCCCTGCCATAATGAATAAAGCACTATCTGGTTCATGCTTCCAGGCAGTCCATGGCCCCTGCAGCTATGCAATCTCTCTTGTTGTCCTTTCTTGTACCCTGCGGCTGGCTCTTTACGTGCCCAAAGCTCTAGCATACTTGCTAGAGTTATGGAGAGAAGTGTGAGAGAATCCTGTGAGAGGAAGGGCTGCTGCAAGGAGAAAAGCTGGGATTCCAGGGTCCAAGCATGTGCCTGCACCTGAAGAACCAATTGCTACTGACACCAGTCAGGCGGGAGGCCCTGTTCACTTTTGAATAGGATGAAGGTCAAGGAACCAGTTCACAGGGGACGGCCAGGGACCAGAGGCCAAATATGGAACTTGCTATTCAGTGATTCCCTAACCAATGACAAAGGGTTTAGGCTTTAGTAGTTACAGGGGCAGAGTGTACTTTGTTATATGGGAGCCCAGAGGAGATTCAATTACATTCAGTAAACATTGACTGTTATGGAGGCCAGCATGCCAAGGAGAAAGCAGTAGACTACTCCTGGGATTGAGCAATTACCCTCAAAGGAATATAAAATATATATGTCACCAATTTCAGAGTACATCTTGGGGGGTGGATGTACTACATGGCTTATGGTTACAAACCACAATTGGAGAATTTCTTCTTTAGGTATGCTGTTGAAGACAGTTTTGTGCAGACACACTGAACATCTGCCCATACAACTGTTGGCTCCTAGAGGAGTGACCATTATGAACTAGATCGATGGTTACGGGCACAGAAGCAGAGTTGGAGACTTTGGGGCTTGTGTGTGCTGCCGACAGTCCCAACAATCTGCCCTCGTGACCAGTGAAGAAGCCTGATAGCTCTTGGTGTATGATGGTAGATTACCATTGACTTAAATAAAAGTCATGCAACAGTGTCTTCAGTCACAATCTTGATGGATCATATGAGCCACAAGATGGGCACATACCATTTTGTAGCTGATCTGATTGATGTTTATTTTTTTTTTTCTATTGCTATCATGCCATGGAGTCAAGATGAATTTGCCTACACATAAGCCACGCACAGTGCTTCTGCAGAGATGCCTGCATAGCCCTACTCTGTGCCATGGACAGGTGACAGCTGATTTGACTAACAGGAGAGACCATCCTCAGTGCCCTTTTACAATGTGGGGTGTGCTGTGGACACTAAAGAAGAGCAAGAAAAGTGATCTGGCTCCTGCAGAGAAGTTGCTACATAGCACCACTGCTCCCAATCAACTGCAAATACACACCAGATATTTATTAAAGCCTGGGTTTCAGTAGCAGGGCAATGTTTTATTGTCAGCCCTTGGTTTGATCCAAGACAAACTATGTACTGGATGTGGCCTTGGACAGTAAAGGTCCCCCACATTCATGGATGGACTTGATAACCCTTTGGAGTTGTGGCCTTGAGGCAGTGGCCCACAGTTGTAAATGTTAGCCACATTGGGGTGGCAGATCAGAGGGGCCCACTAACGGAAACATTTGTGTTAATTTTTGTGACCTATTATAAGTTTACCTCTCTTGTTGCATATATAATCCTCTGGCACCTCTTCACAGCAAAGTATCTATGGTACTAGAGATATGGGAGACCTCTGTTGTTAGCTACAGTGTTGTCATCTGACAGAAAAAAAAAATGTCTTGCACTCTGCCAGATGGGAGGGATTGCTCATTACTGGTGCCAATAACCTCTTTTGTCTTTTTGCCCAGGTTGGTATATCCTCGTACCTTACAGGACTGGACTTAGTTGTATTCTGTTGCATTCTATTATAATTTGTATTAATTGTGTAGGTTATGGGTATTGTCTTCAACATACCTTACCAAGGGAACTTGCAGAAAACTGATGCATAGATTGTACAATGAATAAAGCCCTGATGGGGTGGAATGTAAAGAAAATGGATTAAGATCTTCCACACAAGAGACAGAACATAACCTGAAACCAACAACAGATGGGCTTTGCATTTACGACAATGAATCTGTTGTGTGGGTACTTAGTAGGGTAAAAAGGGGGCCGGGGAGCCAAGAAGTTGCTGTTTTGCCTCTCTCAGAGTTCCTCCCTTCTGTCTGCCTACCTTTGTATATGGGGTATGGTTGGTACAATAAAGACTCCAGGCTTCTACTCCTGTCAGAATTAACAATGAACCTTCCAGATATGGCATGATTGCCACACAAGAGATCTAAGCAGGAACAGAGAAAATGTTATAGTTACAGTGGTTATAGTGCCAGGCTTGCAAAAGATACAGCTCAATCTCATAGGGCTTATGCATTCAGGTTTTGTGAGCTGCTACAGAGTCCACCTGAGTGGAGAAAGGGAGAGACAATCCATTATGCTACCTTTCCCTACCCTATGGTACCCTCTTCCCACACTGACTGATTGCAACACTTGGATTCCCTGAATAACTCCGTGGTGGACAATGGGCAGATTCAGCAGCATACACTTGGTGTATCATAGGAAAGAGGCAAAAAACCTGTTTTGGACTGTCTGAAGCTACAAAGTAAGTGGTATGCATGTATCTGATGTTTATTTCTAAAACTTAAGCCCTGTGTTATAGCCCTCCATGAATATCTGAGTAGAGAAAAGAAATATATAATTACCTCCTATGGGACAGTTTTTCACTTTGCTTGCAGGATAAATCCAAGAGCCTCTGAAATCAAGTGGAAGGATATCCCCTCATATATTACTGGTCCCACACTGCCACCAGAACACTTTTCACAAGATTAACTATCTGGGACTGATATTAATTAACTTACCTAAATTCTGACTATGTTGCATCTTCTTTCTTACACATCTGCACAAGTGTCAGAATTTACTCTTTGACTTTAACAATAGACCTTGACAGCCCATTAAAATAGATCCAAAAATACTTATATATAAATAAGAAAATCAAATTTCCTTCTTCCTGGAATGGTTGAAAGTTGTGGAGGGTATAGACTTAATTCTTTGAAGTGCAAAAAAATTATGACATGGAAAAAGCACAAAATTTAGAGATAGTTCACTTATGGAAATATATTCAATCTCAGAGAAATAAAGGATACACACAAAGCACAAAATTTAGAGATAGTTCACTTATGGAAATATATTCAATCTCAGAAAACAAAGGATACACACAAAAATAATTTGTTATATTCTTCCCAAAAGTTTATTAATAATATGCCAAAAAACATTAAAATGAAATAAACTATCCCAGGCAGGTAGGTTCATCATTGGTTCTAGCAGCTTAAAAAACAATATCACAACCCTTAGTATCATCTCACAGGATTTGTAATAGTGAAGAGGGGGGCCCAAGAATGCCCACCAATGCATTTACACACATATCGAGCCCCATTGTGTACAATCATGGGGAACACAATATCAAAGGTGCTGTTCATGAAGACTAATGGCAGAAGGGTATAAAAACCCTTATAACTCATTTACCCTACACCTATATGAGTGAGATATGTTTTCCTTCTTTTCCTTTCTTTTTCACTCTTTTCTATTTCCTAGCTGTGGCCTAAAGGTGAGCTGAACATGAAGTTGGATTGAAGAAAGATTTGCAAGATTTCTAGACAAGCCAGAGCTTCCGGATAGTTGGGGAGGAGAAAAGTACCATATGAGCCAGAATATAAAAAAGGAATTGGCATTACTATAATGATTGTTCTTATTTTTTCTCCAATACCTCCCATGAGTCAGACTGAGGCCCAGATTTGCACTGACATAACTCTCTTGAGGGTACCAGTATGTAGAGGAAATCTGTAGCTGTGAATAGAAGAATCCTGAAAATGGCTACATTCTCTTATAACTTCCAAGATCATTTGGATCAATTAAATCTTTTAAGATTTTACACTCAGAGTGATTTAGATACACAAGAATTTTTGGTTTGTTTGTTTTTCTGAGAAAGGATAAAAGGGTAGGAAAGGAGCAAATAGACAGTCTTCAATTGGCATTTGTAGATCTGGCACTGATGAAATGAGTAAGGAAATGAAGATTGAGTAGGAAGAGTTTCAAACCACAATGTAGTTCTAAGAAAGACTTGTGCAGTCCAATGCAGAGAATCCATGAATAAATTACCTATTAAAAGACTCCCTCACTGGGTCCAAATATATTAGCAATTTCTCTTCTTGCTCAGTCATTGTCTAGCTTAGGGAAAGCACTGCCTCAGTATGTTAAGGACTATCAACTGAGACTGTCAAACAGCCCAGATCTCCAGCAGTAGTTTCTCTTCAAAGAAATCCAAGTGCTGTATCTTCTTTCTATTACCTTTCAAACATATTGGGAAATCTGCCTACTATACATGTATCTGGGTCTCATTTTCTTTATAAATCTTCTGACTTCATAGTATTTGCTTCTATTATTTAATATGGGCACTTTATGTATCAAAGCAGACATGAAGAACATTGTTATTTATTATACCTCTAGTCCAGATGAAGAAAAGTTGTCTAATCTATAGTTTAATCAAGCACATGATGCATAAACAGAAAAAAAAAAAGTACATGGAGCAATATATTTTCCACTGGATAATTCAAGGCAACATCTGAAAATACAATTTCTAAAAAAGTCCTGTGAAAATGTTGTTTTCTACTTTAAGTCATTACATTTATCAGCAATTTACTATCCCTCATATATTATTTATCACCTACCATATAGGTGAAATTTAAAAGCATAATTGCTTTTACCAAATAGTGTAAAGAGCTTTATATTGATTTCCTTTGTTGAGTCTACAAAGAGGTTTCTATCTTCTTTGTTTCTATATTTCAAGAGGATAACTCAGAAAGCATCAAAGGAAAATGATAACTGCATTTTAAGTAGACTATCACAATAACAATAACTCTAATGCAGATATTACATGAATTTTTTTCTCAAATATTAACTATATTGATATCCACATTAAGACATAAGTCTACAAGTTCTAGAAAAATACATTTAGAGGACAAGAACAACAAACACCACTGTGATGTTGTCTGTCTTATATTTGACTGCTGGTGATATGGAGGGGAGACTTGAATCTTTCTTATATATAACTGTTGGGCAAATAAGTTGTCAGGGTTTTTCACACTCTTCAGCCATTAGTCTTTATGACCAACACCTGTGGTAATGTAGCCTCCCCATGACTGTACACACTTGGGCCCAATGAGTGTGCACATATGTGGGTAAACCTGTCTGGCCCTGGAATTAGAGATAAAAAGGCAGCATCACCCCTGGGAGAGGAGGGACTATTTGCTGTTTCTTTACCAACAGGTTTACTCTCTCCTATCTCCACTATTAATAATCCTGAGAATTTTTTTTTTTTTTTTTTGAGACTCGGTCTTGCTATTTTTGCCTGTGGAACCGCAGGCTGACGTTGCCCGGAGTACCACAGACTCAAGCAATCTCCAGCCTCAGCTTCCCAGGTAGCTGGGATTACAGGCACATACCACCATGCCCAACTATATTTTTTTTGGAACTAGGTCTTGCTACGTGCCCCTAGCGGGACTCAAACCATGATCCCTGGCCCCAGCAGTGGCTTCGTAGGCTGGTGCTTACAGGCATGCACCACCATATCTGGCCTAATAATCCTGGAAGACATTCTTTAAGCTGCTAAAATTGATGATGAACCTACCCATATTCAGGGCATTGCAAAACATTGACTAAAGCTTGTTGTCTAAAGCCAGATTCTATTCAAAAGAAACCTTTCCTTCCTATATCTAGAGTTTTGCTAACCTTCTAGATATGACCATCTTCCTTACAAAAAGAATGTAGAGAAGAGTGAACACAAAGAAAGATATAACTGAAGAAAGACCCAGAGGGAAGGTTTCTAAAACCAATAGCAGCTGAAATGAAATGTTTCTTTGCTTGTAGTCTACTGTTGTTTTTGTAATGTGCTCGCTCATTAATTCAAAAGCATCTGTCAGTGTTTATTTACCCTGTCTGTACATTAGTACTACTTGAAAGGATATTTAAGACTGGTTTTATCTGGTTTGAACTCACCTAAAACTGTTTTATATGGCCAGAAAGGATATGATTGAGTTTTAGCCAATCAGAACCAGTTTCAACCAGTTACAACATTTTTTAAACTGGTCAGAACTGGTTTGAATTCCATCTGGCTAGAACTAGTCTTATTTGTTTTTCCCACCAGACTGATATGAACCAGTTTTATCTGGTCAGAACTGGTTTGAAAAGGTTTTATACAGTCAGAACTGGTTAGAACAGGTTTAAACCAGTTGTATGTTTCAAAAACCCATTTCAAGTGGTTTGATCCAGTTTCATTTGACAAGATCCAGTTTAAAGTGGTCAGAACTAACTTCAACTTTGTAAAAGAATCTTGGACTATGATTACTGAAATTGGTATCAGAAGATTTATTTATACTTTAATTTCCTTCATAATATTTTATGTTTCCTTGGATTGTCAAATTGATTTACCTATGAATACAGTTAAACTAGTTGCAAAAATAATATTTGTATTCACATCTAGTGAATTCCAAGTGGTAAAATTGAACTAAGTTGAAGAGAATGAATTGTTGTTTATATTCATAATAGCACTTTTTAAAAATCACATAACAGTTTTGTAGTAAAAGCTACTTTTAAAGGCATGATTCCACAAGCTTCCCAGTACACAAAGTGGGGAAGTAGAAAAGTTTGTTATGTATGTTTATATAAGGTTGAGATACTCTTCTGTGGCAAATACATACTGACATACTTAGAATTTCAGAAAAACTGCAAACAATAGTTCTACTGCATTTTCCTACTAATAAAAAGATGAAAAATACTTTATCCCTATTTAAAGTGGTATATATTATTTTATGAAAGGCAGCAGGTATATGTGTTATAATCTTGCTGTTGGGCTAATTAGCAACTTAAGAATTTGTACAACAGAAGAAATTTTCTGTGTTATTGCTAAAGCAGCAAATTCTGTCTGACATTTCTACAGCACATCCTCCAATTAAGAAGGTAGCTGTCATATTGACTGAATTGATAATCTGTTCATATGTCACAAGAGAATGAGAGGATTCAAGCTTAGAAATTAATGTTTCCTTAGATTTTTGTTACTGTCAACAAGAAAAATACTCATCTTGAATGTGTTTCTAACTCTGCAGAGCCAGTCTTGTTTCTGTATGTCTGAATTATTAATACTAGTATAAATCAGGGCATTTGAAAACAACAAAATAAAGATTATTTATTGTCTGTCTTCTGCCCTCTGTGTGAGAGAAGGAAAAGACTGAGATATAAGCATGGTAGGATTGAAGGGAAATGTCCATATGAAGGCTCATGACTGTTTGGTAATACCAAAATTGATTTTAGAAATAAAACTAATGAATTGAGTTTATAGTAACATTTACAAAGCTTCTTACTATGGCAACATTTTTAACCTGTGACTTCAGGTGCCATATCCTATAATGTGTGTGTGTGTGTGTGTGTGTGTGTGTGTGTGTGTAATATAATCTCAAGTGGAAATGATTGTATATATACTTATTTGGTAGAATTAATGAATAACTTTACAGTCTTATTAAACAGTAATCCTTTTATTGAAATAATATTGCATTGTAGCATTATATAATAGGTGTTCATTCTTAGGGATCAACATGTGTATATGCTACATTAACTTCACTGCTAAAAGTCTAAATAGAAATGCCTATTTTAATGCTTTTTCACTGGTTGGTCATGGAATTTTTATGGCCAATAGAAAAGACACCAACCTTTTTCTCTCTAGGTACTGCATTTTTAAAAAACACATCTAATTAATTCTCAATGCACTATCTTTATGCTTTAGCTTCAGTGTAGTTTCTACAAAATTTATATCACTCCTAATGGGAAGTACTCTTCATTTTGCAAAGCAATATGGAAAAGAATTTAGATGGTGATTCAAAAACACAGTAAGTTAACACAGACAGTAAGTTAGTGGGTCAAATTACACTGTGTTCCCTGGTCCTAAAAATGTATAAATATGTTACATATTATTAAATCATCATGAAAATGTGTGATAAATTATGCAGAACTCATTTAAGATAATCTATTTATTTAAAAATTTGTATTAGATGAAGCTATGCATTTTTAACTTAATATGTAATTAGTTAACAAAGACTAGTATATTGTTGCTGGACTTGCTAGAATGCCGACCACAGCACCAGCTCTTTGTTATTTCATTATTATTTGCCTCATTTAAGTATTTAATGCTCTCTGAGATATAATACTGGGTCGTTGTGTAACCCTATGTGCCTTGCTCTAGACCTCTGTATAAAAATGCACTACTTTTTATATTTCTTAGCAATTTAAAAGTTAAAAGTGCTCAAATTTGCTAACCCAACAAAAATAGCCTTTCATTGTAGCAACTGACCCACATTACAAGTGTCACAGTAAGATGTGTCTTCTAGCTAAATGATGAATAGATCATTTAAGCAAAGGCATAATTGGTGAAATTAAACTCAAAACACTAAGCATTAGTATGCTTATTACAGAGTAATTTTAATTGTATTTGAAATTATTAACTAAAGCAACAAACTAGACAAATTCCTCTGAAGTGTAAATATTTTAGGAAAACAAATACAAGACAACTAAATAAAATTAACTACTTGTGTTAATTTGGCAATCATTACCCACAATACTTGTTAATGTTACCACACTGTATGTAGTCTGATAGACTATTCACAATAAACTGTTATTTACAGACAGTTAAGATATAAATTCAAGGGTGGAGGGAGTCTCTTTCTTAGATCACACACACATACATACACACACACACATACACACATATATATATCAGTGTTTTATTCATATATATAAATTCACCAATATATATATAGATTTTTAGATCTTTACAATTCCTTAGGCTCTTCCTCCCTAATTCTATCTTCCATAGAATCAAAAATACTTTTTAAAAAGAAGAGATGTTCATATACTCTTTATAATTTACTCCTGTATATGCTAATTCTCAGAATAACATTATAATTTGCTCAGATCAAGGCCAAATTCATAGAAAGAAACAGTTACTGTGCAAAGCATACATTTTATTTTATTTATGCATTTTCTCCATTCTCTAAATGTTTTCATTTTAAAATTCTTTATTATTATTTAAATTGCCATAACATTAGTATTCTTTCCATCAGGGGTCACCATCTTAAGATGCCCATCATCAAATCACTCAAAGTTCACCTTCACAGTCTTTCCCTCTTCACTCGTACTCCTCCTTCCACCCTTTGGGTGCTTCAGTTCTTTATTTTTTTTTTAATGATAGTTTTCTCTATAGTGAAGAGAGGTTAATAAAAGGTATTGGTATGAGACTACAGGTGTGAGCTATATAAAAACTGTTGCCCAAAGGAAATGACTAGAACGTGTTTAATTTACTTTCCACGTGAATATAGCTGATTGGAAAGTCAATATAGAATCTGTCCAAACATCAATACTGAATGTAACAATGGCTTCAGAGAGATATAGGATGACTCCATGTCTTCAGGGTGCAGCATAGCTCCTTGTCCCACAAGCTGATTGTCAGAACAAAAAGTAATTGTTTTATAAGGAACATTTATATCTTCCCTCCTTCAACTATTCAAGCAATAATGATTTAGATTCAAGATTTTAAAAATACTTTGTAATATATAATAATAATTAAAAAAAATTCTAATATACCTGCCATGTGTTGATCATGTACTGTCTATACACAGGGAATAAGTACTATACAAATTGTATCTTTGTAGATCTTTCAATTGCACTCATCAAAGTTACAATATCTCCGTCTCCTCTCTCTCTTGATAGATAAATGATAGATGGATCAAAGAAAATTTGATTACATATGAACATACTTATAGTGTATATTTTACTAATATATGATGAAATATATAATCAGAATACATAATAAAATTTTATATTTAAAATAAATTTATTATATTCATATATCAATCTAGCTGCATCTATTTCTATATATTTCTATATTTATATTTCTATAT
Source organism: Uropsilus gracilis (assembly GCA_004024945.1). Classification (NCBI taxonomy): domain Eukaryota; kingdom Metazoa; phylum Chordata; class Mammalia; order Eulipotyphla; family Talpidae; genus Uropsilus; species Uropsilus gracilis. Next base: position 9,981 of record PVHY01031181.1, read on the forward strand.
TTATTTATATTTCTATATAACTACAGTATATTTATAGTATATACTCATATATACTATGTAGATACAAAACTTTTAATGAAACTGGAAAAGTTTGCACTCCATTTCTCTTTTATTTCCTGGAAGTAATTCTTAATTACTAAATAAGTAATTACATATCCAATAAACCACATCGCTGCTCAGTTAATATTTTCAGTGTCAAGTATCACAGTTCAAGGCAGTGTATACACACACACACACACACACATACACACACCCAGGGAGGGGGAGGAGAGAGTATGTTTATATACAAATATATGTTTTACAACTATGAATGATGTCTTGCTTCATATAAAGCATATTGCTTCATATCCCCCTTGTAAAAATAATCAGATTCAAACAGTCATTCACTGCCTGGTATGTATCTACATATACTGTGGAGATTTGTCTTTATTATCCTTTTGACACAAGTAAGGAATAGGAAATGTAACCATTCTTAAAGCTCTTTATTGAAAGACTTTAGGGTTTATTCAACAAACCCTCCTAAAATTCAACCTCTCGGCAGGCAAAAGTACTGTATAGTAACTTAGAAAATAATGACACATTTATCTCTGATTCAGCAGTTGAGAACCAATCCTGGGGTATTCTTTGAACTCTATGGAGTTTCAGTTTGAACAATGTATTAAATTTTTATGATTTTGTGTGATCTTGTTATTTTTCAGTGTTTAGTTTTGGCTATTTCTTCTAAAATATACTACATCTGCCAAAGGTTCTCATTTTCTTTGCTTTTCAAAATTTTCCAGTGTTTTTATTTGTTTGTTTTTATAATTCTGGCCTTCAATTTCTGATTTTTTACTCGATTTTGAGATCTTACCTAATATGATTTTCCACCCTTAGAAAAATATATTGCTTAAACATAGTGCACTGCTAAAATTATTTAGTATAACAGAATCTGAAACTCATTGTCCTCTACTGGCCATTATATTCAAGATTCCAATGTCCAGAGCAAATATCATTTCCCATTTAATTAGATCAATGAAAACTTTATCCCTATTAAAATGGTGTGATTTATTTTTAAATGATGTGATTTTATTATCAGAGTATAACCCACAAATATTTATACCACACTATCCTGAAAAGTAAATACAGAGTTATATACACTAGTAGTCACAAGTATATTGCTGTCACAACATATGATACAAAAAATCTGTATAACTCTATACCAAATTTTAAGTTTTAACTAATAATTTCCAGAGGTACCCAAGAGTACTAAATATATCTAAAGTCGTTTCAGGTACTAAAACATGCTTGATATCTTACTTTTATTGTAACCTAGGTCCCTGAATTAAATAACAGCTCTTCTCCTTTGACCACTGAGTCTGGCTGAATTTGAGTCAAAATGGGGTAGAGTCCTCCAACCAACAAACCGCAGAAGAAAAGTGGCATTTTTAAAATGCGGCTTCTGTCACCTAGCTTCTTACCAGACTTATCTCACCCACACTCAGAACAGTTGCTAAAATCACAAAGCAATTTAAAAACACAGTTTTATGTACAAGGAAAATGAACCAGGAAAACAAAAAAATCCTCACTTCTACAAACGGTCAGTTATTTTACCCCAAGAACCGTTTAGTCCAAAGATTCCAAACACATGTCCACAGCACCCTGCAAAGTCCAGTCTTAGTATTTCTTTTCTGTCTTCTCTTTACTCTTATTTTTTTTTTATTTTATTTATTTTTTTTTTTTTTTTTGAGACTAGGTCTCGCTATTTTTCGCCCGTGGAACCACAGGCTCTCGTTGCCCGGGGTACCACATACTCAAGCAATCCTCAGCCTCAGCTTCCCAGGTAGCTGGGATTAAAGGCACGTGCCACCACGCACAGCTATTTTTTTTTGGGGGGGGGGGGGGCGCTAGGTGTCTCTACATGCCCCTGGCGGGACTCCAACCGTGATTCCTGGTCCCGGCCGTGGCTTTCTAGGCTGCCACCTACAAGCATGTGCCACCATGCTCGACCTTCTTTTTACTTTTTTTCTCCAGCTTTCTAAGCTGCTCAGCTTCTCCAAGCGTCTTCAAACTTTTACACCAGATGCTGATGCAAATTAAGCTTTCCAACTGCCTTGCTGCAGTTACACACGCTTCCTTTACCAGGACCGCCTTTGGTGGTGTCTGGACTCCACTGGCTGGTGGTGTCCAACTCCACTGGCTACTTCTTTGCTGGTCACTCTCCTACCATGGCTCCTTGCCACTACCACCTCACTCTTTCAGTGGCTTCCCCTGGCACTGTTTTATCAGTATAGGCCTGTTTTATCAGTCCACCAATCTCGTCTCTCCCACATATCTCTGGCTCCTCTTTTTTAACTCCCCTTTTTGTGCTTCCTACTTCTTCTCACAAGTCTTATTCTCAGACCCCACCCAGCAGGCTGGTACAGTGTCCATACAATTTTCCACTGTGTCACTATCCCTGTGCCATGTCCATTTCCGTTTTCACATTTTGGTTTTAATCTCATAAAATATATTTGTCTTTTTTTTTTTCACCAAATTCACTGTCATATCTAATTAGAAGTACCCTTTTAATGTCCAAGAGTTATACCAAGGTATATGTTATATAATCACTACACAATCAAAATGTAGAATATTTTTTCGCCAATAAAATATTATATCCTTATACTGGCAACACCTGTCACCCTAAGTAATCATGGATTTCCAAGTAATAATGGATATGCTTTTGTCATGTTGGCTTAATTCTGCCTTTTCTAAAATTTCATGTAATTAAAACATGGGAAATATTATATTGTCCCTGGTTCTTCTTACCCAACAAACATGTACCTAAAAATTGTGCTTCCCCCAACTTCTTATTTACTCATTTCCCTTCTTTTCTCAGCTT
>PVHY01031182.1:0-12839 GCA_004024945.1 Uropsilus gracilis
GGATTAGTACCTTTCAGGACACAGCGTATTCAGTGAGAGTCCTCCTGAATTCAATCAGACTCAAAAGGGTACAGTATATATCTTTATGGAACTTCCATGTACGTTTATGTGTATAGATGAAATCTCTCTCTATAAATCCATATCTCCCACTTATTTTAATTCTAGATTTTTCCAACTTGTTAATAACCTTTTTTCATTCAAATTCCTGCTGATTTAGGCCTTTCACACTGTAAGGCAGTGTTTAAAGCGAGAAACCTCCTGAATGCAATCAGAATCCAAAGGGTGCAGTACATAACTTTCTGTGACTTATCTGTACTTTGGTCATCATAGATGAAATCTCTCCATGTTTTACACTCATGGTGTAGAAAAGAATATAAGTCCATATCACCCACAGTTCTTAAGTCATGATTTCTCCCAATTGTTATTAAACATTTTTTCTTTCAAATTCCTGCTGATTTAAGCCTTTCAGGCCAAAGGCAGTGTTTTCAACGAGAAACATTCCGAATTCAATCACACTCCACAGGGTGCAGTATATATCTTTATGGAACATCCCTACACGTTGATGTTTGTAGATGAAATCTATATATGTTTTACACTTCATCGAATATAAAAGGGTATAAGTCCATAGCACCCACACATCTTAAGTTGATTTCTCCCACTGGTTATTAATCCTTTTTTTATTCAAATTCCTGCTGATATAGTCTTTTCAGGCCAACAGACATTGTTTAAAACGAGCAACCTCCTACATTTAATCAGACTCCAAAGGGTGCTGTATATATCTTTCTGTGACTTCTGTACATTGATGATAATAGTTGAAAACTATCTTGCTATACACTTCATGGAGTAGAAAAGGATATAATCCATATCACCCACAGATCTTAAGTCATGATCTCCCTTTTGTTATTAACCCATTTTTCTAATTCCTGCTGATTTAGGCTTTTCAAGCCAACAGGCAGTGTTTTCAGCTAAAAACTTCATGAATTCAATCAGACTCCAAAGGGTCCTTGATATATCTTTCTCTGACTTCTCTGTACTTTGATGATCATAGATGAATTCTATGTTTTATACTTCATGGGGTAGAAAAGGATATAAACACATGTCACCCACAGATGTTAAGTCATGATTTCTCCCACTTGTTATTAACCCCTTTTTCATTCAAATCCCTGCTGATTTAGGCCTTTCAGGACATCAGGCAATGTTTTAAGCGAGAAACCTCTGAATTCAAACAGACTACAAAAGGTATCATATATATATTTCTGTGACTACTCTGTACTTTGATGATCTTAGATGAAATCTCTCTATGTTTTACATTTATGTGGTACAAAAGGATGTAGTCCATATCAACCACAGATCTTAAGTCATGATTTCTCCCACTTGTTAGTAACCAATTTTTCATTCAAATTCCTCCTGATTTAGGCTTTTCAGCCCAACTGGCAGTGTTTCCAGAGAGAAATCTCCTGAATTCAATCAGACTCCAATGGGTGCAATATATATCTTTCTGTGAATCTCTTTACTTTGGTGATCATAGATGAAATCTCCCTATGTTTTAAACTTCACGGGAAAGAAAAGGATTAATTCCATATCACCCACACATCTTAAGTTATGATTTCTCCCACTTGATATTAATCATTTTTTCATTCAAATTCCTGCTGATTTAGGCTTCAGACCAACAGGCAGTTTTCTCAGGAAGCAATCGCCTGCTTCAATAAAACTCCAAAGGGTACAGTATATACCTTTCTGTGATGTCTCTGTACATGGATGATCATAGATGAAATATATGTTTTACACTTCATGGGTTTGAAAACGATATAAGTCCATATCCCACACAGATCTTAAGTCATGATTTCTCCCACTTGTTATTAACACCTTTTCTTTCAAATTCCAATGATTTAGGTTTCATGCCAAGTGACACTGGTTTCAAGGAGAAACTTCCTGAATTCAATCAAACTCCAAAGGATCCAGTATATATCTTTCTGTGACTTCTCTGTACTTTGATGATCATAGATTAAATACCTCTATGTTTTACACTTCATGGGGTAGAAAAGGATATACATCTATATCACCCACAGATCTTAAGTCATGATTTCTCCCAATTGTTATTAACCCTTTTTTCATTCAAATTCCTGTTGATTTAGGCCCTTTAAGGCCACTGGCAGTGTTTTCAATAGGAAACCACCTGAATTCAATCAGACTCCAATGGGTGCAGGATATAACTTTCTGTGACTTCTCTGTACTTTGATGATCATAGATGAAATGTATGCTTCACAATTCATGGTGTAAAGAAGGAATAAATACATATCACCCACATATCTCAAGTCATGATTTCTTTTACTTGTTAAAACTTTTTTCATTCAAATTTCAGCTGATTTATGTCTTCAGGCACTGGAAGTGTTTTCAGGCAGAAACCTCCTCAATTCAATTAGATACCAAAGGTTGCAGTATATATCTTTCAGTGACTTCTCTTTACTTTGATGATCATAGATGAAATCTCTCTATGTTTAACACTACATGTGATAGAAGAGGATATAAGTCCATATCACCCACAGACCTCAAGTCATGATTTCTCCCACTTGTTATTAACCCTTATTTTTATTCAAATTCCTGCTGATTTTGGATTCTCAGTCCAACAGGCAGTGTTTTCAGTGAGAAACCTCCTTAATTCAATCAGATTCAAAGGTGGCAGTATATATATTTCTGTGAATTCTCTGTACTTTGATGATCATAGATGAAATCTATCTATGTTTCGCACTTCATGTGGTAGAAAAGTATATAAGTCCATGTCACCAACAGATCTGAAGTCATTATTTTTTCCAATTGTTCTTAAACATTGTTTCATTCAAATTCCTGCTGAATTAATGTTTTCAGGCAACTGGAATTGTTTTCCGGGAGAAAACTCCTGAACTCATTCAGACTCCAAAGTTTGCAATATATACCTTTCAGTGACTTCTGTGTTGTGATGATCGTAGATGAAATCTCTCTATGTTTCACACTACTTGGGGTAGAGAAGAATATTAGTCCATAAACCCAAAGATATTTAGTCATGATTTCTCACACTTGTTATCTAACCTTTTATCATTCATTCCTGCTGATTTAGGCCTTCAGTCCAACAGGAATTATTTAAAGGGAGAAATCTCCTGAAATAAATCAGACTCCAAAGAATGCATTATATATCTTTATGGAATTCCCTGTATATTGATGTGTATAGATAAAAAATCTCTGTTTTTCACTTCTTGAGGTAGAAAAGGATATAAGTCCATATCACCCACTGATCTTAAGTCATGATTTCTCCCACTTGTTATTAACCCTTTTTTCTTTCAAAACCTGCTGATTTAGGTCTTTCACGGCTATAAGGCAGTGTTTTCATCGAGAAACCTCCTGAATTCAATCAGACTTCAAACGGTGCAGTATATATCTTTCTGTGACTTCACTGTTCTTTGATAATCAGAGTTGAAAACTCTGTATGTTTTACACTTCATCGATTAGAAAAGGACAGATGTCCTTTTCACCCACAGATCTTAAATCATGATTTCTCCCACTTGATATTAACCCTTTTTTCCTTCAAATTCCTGTTGATTTAGGCTTTTCAGGCCAACAGGCAGTGTTTAAAGCGAGAAACCTCCTAAATTCAATCAGACTACAAAGGGTGCAGTATATATCTTTCTATGACTTGTCTGTACTTTGAGGATAATAGTTGAAAACTCTATTGCTATACAAATCATGGAATAGAAAAGGATCTAAGTCCATATCACCCAAAGATCTTAAGTCATGATTTCTCCCACTTGTTATTAATGCTTTTTTTCATTAAAATTCCTGTGATATATTCCTTTCAGGCAAACAGGCAGTGTTTTAAGCGAGAAACATCCTGAATTCAATCAGACTACAAAGGGTGCAGAGTATATCTTTCTCTGACTTCTCTGTACTTTGGTAATCATAGTAAATCTCACTATATATTATACTTCATGGGGTAGAAAACGATATAAGTCCATATCACCCACAATCTTAAGTCATCATTTTTCCCACTTGTTATTAAACCTTTTTATTCAAATCCCTGCTGATTTAGGCCTTTCAGACCAACAGGCAGTGCTTTCAGCAAGATATAACCTGACTTCAATCAGACTCCAAAGGGTGCATTATATATCTTTCTGTGATTTCTCAATACGTTGATGGTCATAGATGAAATCTCTCTATGGTTAACAATTCATGGGTTGGAAAAGATATAAGTCCATATCACCCACAAATCTTAAGTCATGCATTCCTGATCTTGTTATTAACTCTTTTTCCATTCAAATTCCTCCTGATTTAGGCCTTTCAGGAACAGGCAGTTCTTTTCGTGAGAAAATTCCTGAATTCAATCAGACTCCTAAGATTGCATTATATATCTTTCTGTGATTTCTCTGTACCTTGATGATCATAGATGAAATCTCTCTATGTTTTACACTTCATGGATTAGAAAGGGATATATGTCCATATCACCCACATTTCCTAAGTTGTTTACTCCCACTTGTTTTTAACCCCTTTTTCTTTCAAATTCCTGCTGATTTAGGTCTTTCAACCAACAGGCAGTGTCTTCAGTGAGAATCCTCCTGAATTCAATCAGACTACAAAGGGTGCAGTATATATCTTTCTGTGACTTCTCTGTATTTTGATGATCATATGAAATCTATGTTTTACACTTGGGGTAGAAAAGGATATATGTCCATATAACCCACATATCTTAAGTCATGATTTCTCCCACTTGTTATTAATCCTTTTCTCATCTAAATTCCTGCTGATTTAGGCCTTTCAAGCCACTGTATATGTTTTCTGGGAGAAACCTCCTGAATTCAATCAGACTCCAAAGGGTGCAGTATATATCTTTCTGTGACTTCTCTGTACTTTGATGATCATAGATGAAATCTATGTTTTACACTTCATGGGTTAGAAAAGTATATAAGTCCATATCACCCACAGATCTTAAGTCATGATTTCTCCCACTTGGTTTTTTTTTTTCAGGCATTTGTTTATTTAATTTCTTTTCAATTAGTTATGAAAGCAAAAGCATGTTTTGCCAGCAAATTATGACTACTATCATGTTTGTTCAGGACTGAATGTATATTAAAATGCAGATTGAAATTTAACTATGATTTAAAGTCAGACAAAAGCTGCTTTCATGATCTAGTGTTTTGGTTTCTGCATTTGTACTAAAAAGCACAAATAGCTTGTTTTGACAATGTTTGTGGTTTGTTTTTAATGACAAGATAGAGAGTGGGCCTGCAGTATTTATGAGCACTTTGCTACCAAAAACCTCTTGCGTGTATGGGCTGATTTCATTCGCAACAAATTAAAAGCCTAATTGGAAATAATTGTCACAACGTTTTCATTTTAAATGCTCAGATTTACAACAAAGATACCTGGATAGATTGTATGATATCTCATTCGATGACTGGGACTTATTTATCTGGCAAAACATCCCTGGGTGATTTTATGGGATCAATGGTGAATTTTTTCAGTTCCTACTAATTTGCTGCATTTCAACCTCAGTGTTCGTTATCCTTCCTGTTATCAGTGGTCCAGTGTGAGTTAAAAAAAAATATATGACCAGGAAGAAGAAGTTTAACAGGAGTATAACCGAGTGTACCCTCTGCAAAGTCTATGGATTCCAACACTCCTCACCAAAGTGTACCCCGAAATCAGTGTGGTTGCACAGCTGTTTTATGGAGGTGATGGCTCAGGAATTTTGATCAACTCCAGAGGCCTCTTTGGATTTCTCCCACTTGTTATTAACACTTTTTTCATTCAAATTCCTGCTGATATAGGCCTTTCACGCTATAAGGCAGTGTTTAAAGCAAGAAACTTCCTGAATTCAATCACACCCCAAAGGGTGCATATATATATATATCTTTCTGTGACTTCTCTTTACTTTGATGATCATAGATGAAATCTATGTATTACACTACATGTGGTATAAAGGATATAAGTCCATATCACCCACAGATCTTAAGTCATGATTTTTCCCACTTGGTATTAACCCTTTTTTCTTTCAAATTCCTGCTGATTTAGGCCTTTCATGCCAACAGTCAGTTTCTTCAGTGAGGAAACTCCTGAATTCAATCAGACACCAAAGGTTGCAGTATATATATATATATATATATATATATATATATATATATATATATATATATATATATATTTCTGTGAATTCTCTGTACTTTGATGATCATAGATGAAATCTCTCTATGTTTTACATTTCATGGGGTAGAAAAGGATATAAGTCTATATCACCCACAGATCGTAAGTCATGATTTCTCCCAATTGTTATTAACCCTTTTTTCATTCAAATTCCTGCTTTTTTAAGGACTTTGAATTCAAAATGCAGTGTTTCAATCGAGAAACCTCCTTAATTCAATCACTCTCCAAAGGGTGCAATATATATCTTTCTGTGACTTCTCTGTACTTTGATGATCATACATGAAATCTATGTTTTACACTTCACGTAGTAGAAAAGGATATAACTCCATATCACCCACAGATCTTAAGTCATGATGTCTCCCACTTGTTATTAACCCTTTTTTCATTCAAATTCCTGCTGATTTAGGATTTTCAGTCCAACTGGAAGTGTTTTCTTGGAGAATCCTGCTGAATTCATGATGTCTCCCACTTTTATTAACCTTTTTCATTCAAATTCCTGCTGATTTAGGATTTTCAGTCCAACTGGAAGTGTTTTCTTGGAGAATTCTTCTGAATTCAATCAGACTAAAAAAGATTACATTATATATCTTTCTGTGACTTCTCTTTACTTTGATGGTCGTAGATGAAATCTGTCTATGTATTACACTACATGAGGTAGAAAAGTATATATCCATATCACCCACAGCAATCACCTCATGATTTCTCTCAGTTGTTATTAACACTTTTTATATTCAAATTCCAGCTGATTTAGGGCTTTCAAGCCAAAATGCAGTGTTTGCAGGGAGAAAGTTCCTAAATTTAATCAGACTCCAAAGGGTGCACTATGTATCTTTCTGTGACGTCTCTTTTCTTTGATGATCATAGATGAAATCTCTTTATGTATTACACTACATATGGTATGAAGTATATAAGTCCATATCACCCACATATCTTAAATCATGATTTCTCCCACTTGCTATTAACACTTCTTTCATTTAAATTCCTCTTTTTAAGCCTTTCAGGCAATGAGACACAGTTTTCAGCTAGAAACCTCCTTAACTCAAACACAAGCCAAGAAGTGCAGTGTATATCTTTTGGTGCTTTCTCTGTATTTGATGATCATAGATGAAATCTCTCTATGTTTTGCACTTCATGGGGTAGAAAACGATGTAAGTCCAGCAAATCCACAGATCTTATATCTTGAATTCTACCAATTGTTATTAACCCTTTTTTCATTCATATTCCTGCTGATTAAGGCTTTTCAGGCAAACAGGCAGTGTTTTCAGCAAGAAATATCCTGACTTCAATCAGAGTTCAAAGGGTATAGTATATACTTTTATGATCATAGATGAAATCTATGTTTTACACTTCATGGGTTAGAAAAGGATATAAATCCATATCACCCACAGATCTTAATTATGATTTCTCCCACTTGTTATTAAATCTTTTTTTCAAATTTCGGCTGATTTAGGCCTTCCAGGCAAAGGGCAGTGTTTTCAGGGAAAATCCTTCTGAATTCATCACACTCCAATGGGTGCAGTATATATCTTTATGGAAGATCACTGTTCGGTGATGTTTATACATGAAATCTCTCTATGTTTTAACCTCATGAAGTAGAAAAGGGTAAAAGTCCTAGCACCCACAGATCTTAAGTCATGATTTCTCCCTCTTGTTATTTAACATTTTTTCATTCAAATTCCTAATGTTAGGCTTTTCAGGCCAACTGGAGTTGTTTTCATGGAGTAGGGAGGATATAAGTCCATGTCACCAACAGATCTTAAGACATGATTTCTCCCACTTGTTACTATCCTTTTTTCATTCAAATTCCTGCTATTTAGGACTTTCATGCCAACAGGCATTGTTTTCAGCAAGAATTCTCAAGAATTTAGACTCCAAAGGGTGCAGTATATATCTTTCTCTGACTTCTCTGTACTTTGATGATCATAGGTGAATCCCATGTTTTACATTTTATGGGGTAGAAAAGGATAGAAGTCCTATCACCAAGATCTTTAGTCATGATTTTTCCCACTTTTATTAACGTTTTTTTCATTAAAATTCCTGTGATTTATTCCTTTCAGGCAAACAGGCAGTGTTTTAAGCGAGAAACCTCCTGAATTCAATCAGATTCCAAAGGGTGCAGTATATATCTTTCTGTGACTTCTCTGTATTTTGATGATCATAGGTGAAATCTCTCTTCGTTATACACTTCATGGAGTAGAAAAGGATATAAATACATATCACCCACAGATCTTAAGTCATCATTTCTCCCACTTGTTATTAAACCTTTTTTCATTCAAATTCCCGCTGATTTTGGCCTTTCAGGCCAACAGGCAGTGTTTTCAGTGAGAAACACCTGACTTCAATCAGACTCCAAAGGGTGCAGGATATATCTTTCTGTGAATTCTTGTACTTTGGTGGTCAAAGATGAAATCTCTCTATGTTTTGCAATTCATGGGATGAAAAATATATAAGTCCATATCACCCACAGATCTTAAGTCATGATTTGTCCCAGTTGTTATTAACCATTTTTTCATTCAAATTCCTGCTGATTTAGGCATTTCAGGCCAACAGGCAGTGTTTTTAGCAACAAACATCCTGACTTCAATCAAGCTCCAAAAAATAGTATATATCTTTCTGTGACTTGTCTGTAGTTTGATGATCATAGATGAAATCTATGTTGTACACTTCATTGGTTAGAAAAGGCTATAAGTCCATATTACCCACAGATCTTAAGTCATTTTTTCTCGCTTTTGTTATTAACCCTTTTTTCATTCAAATTCCTGCTGATTTCGGCACTTTCAGGCCAACAGGCAATATCTACAGTGAGAAACTTCCTGAATCCAATCAGACTCCAAAGCGTGCATTATATATATTTCTGTGACTTCTCTGTACTTAGATGATCACAGATGAAATCTCTCTATGGTTTACAGTTCATGGGGTAGAAAGTACATAATTCATATAACCCACAGATCTTAAGTCATGAATTCTCCCAATTGTTATTAACCATTTTTTTTCATTCAAATTCCTGTGGATTAATGACTTTCAGGGCATAAGGTAGAGTTTTCAGGCACAAAACTGGTGAGTTCAATCAGACTCCTAAGATTGCATTATATATCGTTCTGTGATTTCGCTTTACTTTGATCATCAAAGATTAAATGTCTCTATGTTTTACACTTCATGGTGTAGAAAAGGATATATGTCTATATCACCCACAGATCTTAAGTCATGATTCCTCCCACATGTTATTAACCCTTTTTTCATTCAAATTCCTGCTGATGTAGGCCTTTCAGGTCAACAGGCAGTATTTTCAGGGAGAAACCTTCTGAATTCAATCAGACACCAAAGGTTGCATTATGTATTTTTCTGTGACTTCTCTGTACTTTGATGATCATAGATGAAATCTATCTATCTTTTACACATCATGTGGCAGAAAAGTACGTAAGTCCATAAACCCAACAGATCTTAAATCATGATTTCTCTCACTTGTTACTAACCCTTTTGTCATTCAAATTCCTTCTGATTTTGGACCTCAGGCCAACAGGAAGTTTTTTCATCGAGAAGCATCCTGAATTCAATCATTCTCCAAAGGGTGCAGTATATACCTTTCTGTGTCTTCTCTGTATTTGATGATCATGGATGAAATCGCTCTATGTTTTACACTTTATGGGGTTCAAAAGGATGTAGTCCATATCATCCACAGATCTTAATACATCGTTCCTCCCACTTGTTATTAAAACTTTATTCAATCAAATTCCTGCTGATTTAGGCCTTTCAGGCCATCAGTCAGTCTATTCAGCGATAAACCTCCTGAATTCAGACTCCAAAGGGTCCAGTATGTATATTTCATGACTTCTTTGTACTTTGATGATCATAGATGAATCTCTCTATATTTTAAACTTCATGTAGTAGAAAAGGATGTAGTGCATATCATCCAAAGATATTAAGTCATGATTTCTCCCACTTGTTATGAACCCTTTTTCATTCAAATTCCTGCTAATATAGGTCTTTCATAGCAACAGGCAGTGCTTTCAGCTAGATATCTCCTGAATTGAATAACACTCCAAAGGTTGCAGTATATATCTTTATGGAACTTCCCTGGACGTTGATGTTTATAGATGATATGTCTCTCTGTTTTACAGTTCATGGGGTAGAAAAAAGATATAAGTCCATATATCCCACAGATCTTAAGTCATGATGTCTCACCTTTGTTTATAAACATTTTTTCATTCAAATTCTTACTGATTTAGACTTTTCAGGCCAACTGGAAGTGTTTTCAGGGAGAAACCTCCTGAATTCTATTAGGCTCCTAGGGTGAATTACATATTTTTCTGTGACTTCTCTTTACTTTGATGATCAAAGATGAAATCTCTCTATGTTTTACACTTCATGGAGTAAAAAAGGATATAACTCCTTATTACACACAGATCTTATCTCATGATTTCTACCAGTTGTTATTAACACTTTTTCATTCAAACTCCTCTTTTTTAGGCCTTTCAGGCAATAAGACAGTGTTTTCAGGGAGAAAACTCCTGAATTCAATCAGACTCCAAAGTGTGCAGTATTTTTCTATTTCTGACTACTCTGTGCTTTGGTAATCATGGTAGAAATCTCTGTATGTTTTACACTTCATGGGGCAGAAATAGATATAAATCCATATCACCCACAGATCTTAAGTCATCATTTCTCCCACTTGTTATTAATACTTTTTTTTCTTTCTATTTCCTGCTGAGTTAAGCATTTCAGGCCAACAGGCAGTGTCTTCAGTGAGAAACCTCCTATCCAATCAACTCCAAAGGGTGCATTATATGTATTTCTGTGACTTCTCTTTACTTTGATGATCACAAATGAAATTTCTCTATGGTATACAGTTCATGGGGTAGAAAGGATATCAGTCCAAATCACCCACAGATGTTAAGTTATGATTTCTCCCACTTGTTATTAACACTTTTTCCATTCAATTCTTGAGGATTAATGACTTTCGGGCAATAAGGCAGTGTTTTCAGGCAGAAAACTCATGAATTCAATTATCCTAAGTTTGCATTACATATCTTTCTGTGACTTATCTTTACTTTGATGATCATAGATGAAATCTCTCTATTTTTTACACTTCAGTGGGTGAAAAGTATATAAGTCCATAGCACCCACAGATCTTAATTCATGATTTCTACCAAACTTTATTAACCCTTTTTTCATTCGAATTCCTGCTGACTTAGGCCTTTCCTGCTATAAGGCAGTGTTTAAAGCGAGAAACCTCCTGAATTCAATCACACCTCATAGGGTGCAATATATATCTTTCGGTGACTTCTCTGTACTTTGTTGATCATAGATGAATTCTCTCTATGTTTTACACTTTATGGATTAGAAAAGTATATAAGTCCATATCACCCACAAATGTTATGTCATGAAATCTCCCAGTTGTTAGTACACTTTTATCTTTCAAATTCCTCATGATTTAGGATTTTCAGGCTAAATGGCTGTGTTTTCAGGTAGAAACCTCTTGAATTCAATCAGACTCCAAAGGGTGCCTTATATATCTTTCTTTGACTTCTCTGTACTTTGATGAACATAGATGAAACCCTTGTTTTACACTTCATTGTGTAGGAAAGGATATAAGTACATATAACCCACATATCATAAATCTTGATTTCTCCCTCTTGTTATTAATGCTTTTTTCATTCAAATTTCTGCTGATTTAAGCATTCCATGCCAACAGGCAGTGTTTATTTATTTATTTATCTATTTTTTCTTTTTTGACATCAGTGTTGTTTTTTTTGCCTGTGAAACAGCAGGCTTTGTTGGCCGGGGTACCACAGACTCAAGCAATCCCCAGCCTCAGCTTCCCATGTAGCTGGGATGACAGGCGCGTGCCACCATGCCCAGCTATTTTTTTGGGACTAGGTCTCCCTATGGGCCTCAGGTGGGACTCGAACCACAATCCCTAGGCCCGGCCGCTTTATAGGCTGTAGCTTACAGGCAGAAGCAACCTTGACCGTCCAACAGGCAGTGTTTAAAGATTAAAGCTCCTGATTTCAATCACACTCCAAAGGGTTCGGCACATATTTTTCTGTGACTTCTCTGTACATTGGTTATCATGAATGAAATCTGTCTATATTTTCCACTTCATAGGGTAGAAAATGATATAAGTCCATATTACCCACAGATCTTAAGTCATGATTTCTCCACTTGTTTTTAACCCTTTTTTCATCAAATTCCTCCTGAATTAGGATTTTCAGGCTACTAGCAGTGTTTTCAGTTAGAAACCTCCTGAATTCAATCAGACTCCAACGGTGCAGCATATATCTTTCTGTGACTTCTCCCTATTTGATGATCATAGATGAATACTCTCTGTTTTACACTTCATCGCATAGAAACTGAGACATTTCATTTTGAAGACATTTGGTACCACCCTCTTGCTGAAAGCACTGGTTCCCCTTTTGAAACTTGCTAGGTATTACAGTGGGTTTGACTCAATTCAAAGCTTCTTTTATTCTCGTAAGAATTTTATGAAGCCTTCTCACCAAGGGTACCCACACCGGAATTTCCAGGAAGAAATAGAATTTCTTAATGCAATTTTCCCAAATGGAGCAGCATATTGTATGGGACGTATGAATTCTGACTGTTGGTACTTGTATACTTTGGATTTCCCAGAGAGTCGGGTAATCAGTCAGCCAGATCAAACCCTGGAAATTCTG
>PVHY01031183.1:0-12845 GCA_004024945.1 Uropsilus gracilis
AAAAAAAAAAAAAAAAAAAAAAAAAGAAGGAAGGGAACCCAGGTCAAGGTGAAGGAATCCAGCTCAAGGCTGGCAGACCGCAGACTGTCACTTTTTCCTTCACCAAGCTCAGAGTCAGCAGAGACCCAGAGGTGTCTGGGTGAGAGTCCCTTATGGTTGAGGGGGTATGAGGGTGGGGAGCTTGCAAGGCTGGAGTCAACTACAAATTCGTTTAGGTCATACCATCAGTTTATAGCCTCAGTCTCATCTATAAAATGGGGCGGGTTCCAAAGAGATACACAAATAACAAACACATGAAAAGATGCTCAACATCACTAATCATTAGGGGTATAACAAGGAGACACCACTTTACCCTACCAGGATGGCTGTGATAATAATTTAAAAGTCCAGAAAATAAGTGTTGGGATGTAGAGAAACTGGAGACCTCATGTGTTGCTGGTGGGAATATGAAATTGTGTCGTCACTCTGGAGAACATTTTGGAAATTTCTGAGGAAAGAAAAAAGTAAAATTGGCATAGAATTAGCAATTCTACTCCTAAGGATACATCCCAAAAAGATTGAAAATAGGGATTCAAATAGCTTACTTAAATGCAAGTGTTCCACGCAGAATTATTTACAATAGTTAAAAAGGTAGAACTAATACAAGCATCATCAACTGACAAGTAGATTAACAAAATGTAGTCTATACATATATTAGAATATTACCTGGCCATAAAAAGGAAGTTGTAGTACATACCTACACTGAAGATATTATACTCAGTTAAAGAAACCAGACACATAAAGATAACTATTACAGGGTATCAGTGACTTTAATTACTTAAAATTGGCAAATTCATCAAGATAGAAAGTAGATCAGAGGTCACAGGGCTGTGGGAAGTGAGAAATCAGAAATTACTATTTGGGGTGTTGAGAAAGTTTTTGAAATAGATAGTGGTGATGATTACACAGAATTGTGACTGTAACTAATGCCACTGAACTGTGTGCTTCAAACGGGTTAAAATGGTGAATCTTACACTACGTGTATTTTGTCACAACCAGAAAGATGTGTTTAATCCAACAGGAGAATAATGGGACCCAGGACCTCTAGCAAGAATTCTACTTTAGTTGTCTCCTGAGGGGCTACTCTGGGATCGGGGAGCACTGCAGTGCTTGGACCCCCTGAACTGAGGGTGGGAGAAGGAACTATACTCCCTGTCCTCATCCCCCCACCCTGTCTCCCGGCCTCAGCCCAAGGCACCGGGGAAGTTGGCCAGGACCAGGCCTGCCCGGGCCTCCAGTGAGCAGATGGCTTCACTCTCTTCCTCTCCCCAGCCCCAACCCCCTTGAAGAAGAAGAGACCTTTCTAGACTACGTCATCTCACCGGAGCTGTAAATGTCAAATTTAAATTCATACTTTGTACCACCTTTGATTTCAAAGCGGATTACACCTCGGTGGTGAAAGGCGGCCACAGCGCAGGGCCTGAGCCGGCCTCCTGGGCCTCTGCTGGGCCCCGAAGCATTGTTAACTCCTTCCAATTCATTAGGTCTAATCCTAGTGGCGCTGAGTAAGGGGCCTGGGCTGCACCCGGCACTCAGGGCCATATGCGTCCATTGTATCACTCATCCACTAATCCAGCACCTGTCGTGGGCACCAGCCCACTGGAGAGGGGCTGTGACCAGCAGCTCCAGGCTGGGAGAGGGTGCTCGCCCTCAGCAGCAGGGGAGGGAGTAGAGGGGCTGGCAGCATTCAGGGCCTGAGTTAGCTCCAAAATCTCCTGAAATCCTTTGTGGAGCAGGTCACAGGGTTCACGGTGTAGAGAGGAAGAGATAAGAGTCCTGAGAGAGGAGGAAAGACAGGCATCAATCTGTTCTGCTGTACCTCTCTCCCACAATTATTATAATCACACATACACACTTTTCACCTCCACACTCTCATGCAGCACATCCATGTGCTCATGACACCTGTATACCTATGCACCTCATATATACACTCATATACACACATCACACACCCACATTCACACCCATGTACCCTCGACAGAGCCACCACACACCCATGTACTCACGTATACCCATTCCACTCTGCAGAATTTTCCAAGTTTGTTTTAATAAACTTGGCACTTTGTTCACTGACCTGTTCACTGCCCAGGATGTTAGAGCTCGAAGGGACTTTAAAGGGAATCAAGTCTACCTGTCTCACTTAGGGGTGTGTGAACGGAGGCATGGTGGTAATGAAGGGGTCAAGTAGGCAGTGGGGAAGGAGTAGAGCCTTGAACTCTGCGACCAGCAGCTCTGCCCTCACTCTGGGCAATTCTCTTAATGCCACAGAGGCCCTACTTCTTCGTCGAACTAAAAGGGTGTGACAGCATTGTATGAAAGGAGAGGTTAGCATCCCACGTGACAAGACGGAGCCTGTGGCCTGCAAAAATCCCATTTTTAGGGAATATGATGATGGTTCATGGGTGATATGGTGGCAGGACTATGGTGACTGCAATGACATAATGAAAATTAATAGAAAATAAAGAGTTGCGGCGGTCCCTTTAGGACTCCGATGCAATAATCCAAGACAATGTATGTCCCAGTGGTTTGTTGGCACTGAAGTGCCCTGCACAGCTGTGTGAAGACCACAGGTAAGTCCCCAAGGCCCCCCCCCCCACCATAAGCAGCAGCCATGGGGATATCAGACCCCAGGGCTTAGGCCTGTGCCAGGCTCTCCATCATTCCACGACTTTCAAGAGCCCAGACCCAGGCTTTTGGAGGTCTGTGATAAACAACGCTCCAGCTGCAGCCAGTCTTGCCTGTTTGATCAGGCCGCTCCCACACAGGGAACAGAGTCTTGTGAGAAATGAGGCTTTCAGGGGAAGAGAGTAAACTAGGCATGGCCCAGGACTCCCCAGGCCCCAAGCTCCCCTTGCTCTCAGCCTGGAAAGAACTGGGATGCAGGCTGACTGAGGGTGACATTCAGCTAGGATGGGGAGAAAAGGGCACCATGTCACTGACCCTGTCCCTAAGGGTAAGACAGGTGCCTAAGGCCAGCCATATGCAGAGGTACTAGCAAGCACGCTATCTATCAGTCTTTCTGCCACCTGTCCAGACCTAGGAGGGTGGATATAGATTAAGGCCAATACAGATCAGGCCAAGGAAAGAAAGTGCACACAGAAATCAGCGATGTGGGATTCGACTCCTAATCAAGCACATCCACATTCAGTGACATCACCACCAGAGCCTGAAACCCACCCTGATAGGAGTAGCTACACCATGGAATTGCTGAGTGCTACAATAGGACTGGGCCCAGTGTTATGTCTCACCAGGACCCCACTGCACATGTTCCCTGCTCTTACTGGAAGCCTTATGCCCCATGAGTACTCAAAGTGCAGGCACCTTAAGTGCCTAAGGACCCCTGTCTATGGCAGCTAAGGCCCCACCATCTTCTTCCACTTCTGAGGCTTGGCTTCCTCAACCACAAAATTAGGGAAATAACAGCAGCAGCTGGAATGTGCACACGATCCCTGGAGGCTCCTGCTAAGAGGCAGGTTCTGGGGATAGCATGGGTGCCTGCAAGCGATGCTGCTGCCTCAACAATGTACCCATGCCAGGCACAGGTATTGTGGCTGCCTTGAACCTCTGATGTCTGGTCTGGCCTTCTCCTTGGCCTCGGGCCCCCTCCTGATCTCCTGTCCATGGCACTGGTGACAACCACCACCCTCCATTCGTTCTCTGATGCTACCCCTCGAGCCAGCTCAGCACCCTCAGACCCCACCCCGGGGGAGGGCCAGGTGTCCACCCAACCTTGAGTGGTCCACACCAGCTGGCTTGAAGCCCCAAGGTTGCCGCCCACATGCCCCTACCAGGCCTTAGGCCACGTCTCCCTCAAACGAGTCCTCTGCTTAAACATGTTCATGTCGGCAAGGACTGTCGGTAGCACACAGGTGTGCTTTGTTAACCCATTTAATATAAATCAGCCCCATGTGGTGGAGAAAACTACGAAGAGTAAAGCTGTCTGATGGCGGAACATAAGAAATACGTGCACCTCATGACCACGTCAAGCTAGGCTGTCCATCGTCCCAATCTCGCACTGCAGTCCCGTTCCCAGGAGCTGCTGGAGGGCTTCTGGGATGAGTTTGCTCCTCTCTACTCCTTTAAGGAAAGCAGAGAAGTTCCACATCTCTTACACCCTCCCGTGGTACTAATCTCTGCATCCCCCAAAGGGCTAAGGGCCTTCTTTCAAGTTTGTGTCCTCTACTCCCCCACGAGACAGGGGCTTCCCATTGGGCAGGGACTGTCTTCCCTGAGTGTAGGAACTCAGCCCAGGTCAGTGGTTGTGCTTCCAGCTCTCCCACCAGGTCAGGGAAACCTCTTGCTAAGGGTACATCTCCCCAATCAACCCAGGGGTTCCTCCTGGTAGAGCCCAGTTCTCCTCCAGCAAACAGCATAGAGAATGCCATGTTTCCTCTTCTTTCTCTGGCTGTCCTTGGGACCAGGGCCTCCCCCAGCAGGGCTTAGCTGAAACCCCCTCCTATCTTGGCACCCTCAATCCCATCCTTTCCTAGCTGTGCTCTTCTGGACCCAGCTGGCCAGGAGAAAGAAAGGCAACTGCAATCACTAAATATGGGGGCGGGGACTTCCTGTCCAGTGTAGGGTTAATCTGAAGTCCTTTCTCCTTTACTGCCCCTTCCTAGACGCCCAAAATCCGTTTAGAGTGCTGTTCCCTGCTCCAGCATGCCAAAGTTCAAGACTCCCAGAACCACAAGTCACTTGTTAATTAATTGCACTAATTAGCAGGGATGAAGCTGGACATCTGGACCCTCTCATGGGTGCGCTCAGATCCTTAGCACACTCAGGTTGAGGATGGTTGCCTGGCATGGGCACCCCCACAGGCACAGAGCACATGCTCTCTCAGCACCCCAAAGGGAGAAGAGAAGCTCATCAGGAAGGGGTGAGGGTCCCCCTAAACTGACTCTCCACCAAAAGCCATCTTCCCCTCATCTCCTCTGGAGTGAGACCAGGAGAGCTGAAGGGAGGAGAGGAAGGAGCTCTTGCAGTGAGGAGCAGCAGAGTCCCTCCCCACACCCCTGCTCATCTGCCCAGCAGCCCAGTAACACTTAGCCCCCTCCAGCTCCACACCAGGGATGCGCACTATCGCACATACCTGAATACTCCTCTAGGATGGCAGGTTTCCCTGACATGATGTGAGAGGCCCCAGTCTGATGCTGGAAGCCACTGACCTGGGCTGAGCTCCTAGACTGATGGGAGGTTGGTCACTGCCCTGTGGGAAGGTCCTAGTCTAATGGAGGAGTAGAGGACACAAACTTGAAAGAAGGTTCTTAGCCCTTTGAGAGATGCAGAGATTAGTACCAAAGGAGGTGCTAATGCAGTGGTTCTAAAGCAAAAGTAAAACTGTAAGGCTTCCTCCCCTCTGCCATTCATTCATTCACTCTTTCAACCAATATTCACTGACCACTATCAGCGCTAACCATGCAGCTGTCATTAAAACATGGCACAGAGTCACATGTTACTTAACAACAGGGACACCTCCCGAGAAAGGAATGCATGGTTTCTGGTGATTTTGTCATTCCATACAAATGTCATAGAGTGCAATGCCACAGAACTAGATGCAGAGCTGACTGGAGCCACCAAGGTATGTATAATATGGAGTCCATTGTTGACCTACACATCGTGAAGTAGCACATGACTGTGCACATACAATGCATTAGTCAACAATAAAAATAAGTGATACTACAACACACACAGACCTTGAAAACATTATACTACATAAAATAAACCAGACATAAAGGACAAATATTGTATGATTCCATTCATATGAGGTACTTAAACAGGCATATTCAGAGACAGAAAGTTGAATAGCTTTTATCAGGGTGTGGGGGAAAGAGGGAATAGGAAGTTGTTTAATGGGTACAAATTTTATGGTGGGGATGGTGAAAAGGATAGATAGTGGTGATGGTTCTACAACATTGCCAATACATCAGTCAATGAACCGTATAACTTATCATTAAAAAATAATTATAATGTTATTCATATTACCAGCACAGTAAAAATGAAACAAAAAGGAAGTCCCTCATGGAGCCTGAATGACCGGTGGAATGGATTCTAACAAATAAAATAACCAAAAACATGTGAAAGATGGTTATAAGTTCTATGGAAACATTAAATCAGAGAAGGAAAGAGGAATACAGTACTAAATACGATGATCAGGAGGGTATTTCAGCAAAGACTTGAAAGAATTGAGGGAACTTGTGGGTATGGGGAAAAGCACTCCTGGCAGAGGGTTAGAATACCAGGTCCAGAGGTAGAAGTGGGTTTGATGTCCATGGTGCACACGAGGGAGCACTGTGGAGTGGGGCACAGGGTTAGGTGAGAAGGGTCAGATCAGACAGGGCAATGGACAACTGGAGTGCTTACCAGGCACCCAGTGCAGACCTCTGGAGACTTGCTATGTCCCAGCACCACCAAGCACCAATCCTCTCCCAGACCCACCCCACACACCTTCAAACTCCACTCCCTCTGTATACACCCTTCCCTAAGTATCATAACAACCCATTGAACATCCTAAGTTCACTGCAACAACAAGCAGGCATGTTAGCTCCCTTGTGCTCCCATTTTGTAGATGAGTACACCAAGGCTCAGATAAGGGCTCCAATTCTCCTGAAGTTTTTTAATTCTGCTTCAGTAGGAAGAGGGAACCCTGAATCCAATCCCATAAAACCTATCTTAACACTCCAGGGAGTGATCCTGTACATGGGTGCGTGCACACTGTACTGCCTGTGGCAGGTCTCACGTGAGGCTGATGCTCCAGAAAGAATGACCACCACAGACCTCAGCGGAGCATAAAAGAGAAGGGACTGTGGAATGTAAGCTGCTGGAAGCAGTGACCGCAACATGTTCTATACATGTGAAACCAGTTCATTTTCAGCATTCAGGAGCACCTCACTCCAAGCCCTTCTCGCTTCATTACCTGCTCTCCCCACCCTCCACCCTGCCCCTCCCCCCATCAAGTATAGGCCTCTGGCTTACATTCTTGTTTCCCTATAGTCTACTCTCAACCCAGGAGCCAGAGATATCTTATTAAGTCTAAGTCAGATCATGTCCCTCTTCTGTTCTCACCTTGCTATGACTCCTTGTTTACCTCAAAGTCTTTACAATCACCCATCAGGTGGATCCTCCCTTCTGTGATCTCACCTCCTTACCACATTTTCCCTGTCTCACTCCACTGGCTTCACTGACTTCCTTGCCTTGACTTACTAGGCCCAATCCTGCCTCAGGGGTTTTGTATTTGCTGTTCTTTCCTTATCATTTTGTTTATAAATATATATATATACATATATACCATATATATATATGATTTTTTCCTTAGTATGAATTTTTCCTTATTATTCTGCATGGTTCATCTTGCTTAGGTCTTTGCTTAGATGTCACCTCCTCAGGGAAGCCCTCCTTGATGACTCTATTTGAAACTGAATCCCTTCCTAGAATGCCCTCTCTTGCCCCCTTTCTTCTTTTTCTCTCTGTAGCATTTACACTGACACAACTTACTATCTATTTCCCTTCACTAGAAGGTAGAGCTCATGAGGGCTGAGATTTTTCTTTGTCACCATTTATGCCAGGTGCTTTGAAAAGTACCTAATACCTAAAAATACCTACTATCTTGTACCTAATCGGTCCTCTAGAGACTGAACAGAAGAATTTATCAGCAAAAACAATGAGGATGACACTCAGAAGGGAAAGTAGCAAAAGAGAAGAAGCAAGCTGACATTTGTCATTGTCTTTCTCTGAGTTGAGTATTTCACACTTAGGGACTGCTGCTCAGACGGGTGAAGTAACTTTCCCAGCATCACACAGCTGGGGGAGGGGGGGCGCAGGGGGAAGGGCAGGGTGGGGTGGAGAGTGACATCTGTCTGTTCCAGAGATGGTATAATACATGCTGCGCTGTTGCTAAAATGTTGACATTTCTACCTCTGGATATGGTTGCCCTCTGCATCTTCCCCCTCCCACACCATTCTCACTGAATAGCCTGTTCTGAAAAACCATGGGTCAGGGGTCTGGGGTCTAGGTCTATCTCCCAGGAGCCTTGTGACTTGAACCAGTCCCTGCTGCCCCTACACACACACACACACACACACACACCCCACATACACGCATGCGCGCGCGCGCACACACACACACACACACACACACACACACACATACTTACGTTCTCTTTGGCAAGTCCAAGGGCTGCACTAGAAGAACTCGCGGGTCTCTCGGGCCTGCTTTCAGGGCCTGACACCTGCTTTTCCAGGCGAGACGCCCGCTCCCTGGCTCCCACCAGCGTCCCTTCCTTGATGTACCCGCACCTGCGCAGTCTGCACCCTCCTGCAGCCGGGCAGAGAGGCCATCGGCCCACGGAAGACAGAGTTGATTTGCAAAGCTCTGAACCTGCTGCAGAACACAGGTCAACTGAATTCCATTGAAGGACTGAATGAAGTCTACAGCCAAGGCCTCCAAGGGATTGTTGGCATCCGTGGACCGGTCATCAGCCTCTTCTGATTGGCTCCCCCTTCCTTGGCCACCCCCACTTGCTCCGGAGAAAGACGGAGGGGCCTTGTGTGTGTCCCCAGTGTGTGTCCTCTCCGTTTTGGTTCAGTCTCCTCCACTACCAGGTGGGGCCGTTATTGAAGCGTTTGCCCATAACCTGGCAACAGTAAACAATAAATGTTAGTAACTCTGTGGTGGGGGGAGGGTGATGGCGAGAAGTTCAGGGAAGGAGGGGCTCCCCAAGCGGGCTGACCTGCTGCCCCTTTTTCCAGACCTTGCACACTCAGCAGAAAGGCCAGAAATTGGGGTTTCTGGGTGAAAAGCTGAGTCTGAAAAGTAAGAGCCTGTGAGGAAGGTTCACAGACGTCTGCTGGGCAATTATTAGTGCTGTCATCAGCTTTTACCCATAGTGCACGCTACCCCAACTGCCACCCTTACCACCCCTATGCCCTACCCCCTGGCCATTGCCTGCCTCCTGTTGAACACCTGAGGCAACTTTGTGGTGGCTCACACCAAGTCTGTGTATCTGTCTTTCCTGTTGTGAAACTCCTTGCGGGAGTGGAGGGGCCTTTCCTAGTCTGTGTCCTGGTACTCTGTACTCATAAAGATAGAGGAGCTCTATTTTCACGTTCCAGATCAGAACATGACATAGGAAAGTACTTTGCCCAGGTGTGTAGCAGGTGCCTGCGCTTGGGCCATGGTGGAGTGGAGGCGGGTTTACTAAGGACAACAGAGGGAATGGGAGGGATGGAGGTCCTGACTGGGCACTAAGGATGAGGAGTGCAGCCTAACAGCCCTTCCTGATGCGGCCTTTGCAGCACCATTGCTGTACCATTATGGAGCACTTGCTGTATACCCTGTACCTGCTGAGAGTTTTGCACACATTAATTGCTTTTCGTCCTCCCAGTTATTGTGGGAGATAGGTTCTATTACTAACCCTCATTTTATTTATTTGTTTGTTTGTTTGTTTGTTTGTTTGTTTGAGACTAGGTCTCACTATTTTTGCCTGTGGAACCGCAGGCTACCATGGACTCATGCAATCCCCAGCCTCAGTTTCCCAGGTAACTGGGATTCTGGAACTAGGTCTTGCTATGTTGCCCCAAGTGGGACTCGAATCGCGATCCCTGGTCCCCACAGTGGCTTCCTAGGCTGCCACTTACAGGCATGCGCCGCTGTGCCCAGCCCTTAACCCTCATTTTATAGGTGAGAACACTGAGACTCGGGAAGGCAAAACGACTTGTCCATGGTCACATAACTAGAAGGAGGTAGGGTCAGAAATAAAATTCAGTTCTTCCTGATTCCACAGGCTATTCCCTGAACTGTTACCCTGTTTTGCAGCCTTTAGAGTAGGCACCAGCATCCCCACCTCTCCTCCAGTGCCCCAGTTCCCAGTTTCATATTTGAGACTCATCGATTGATTATTGATGCATGATTTGCAGCCTGGCTCTGGGGTCTCTCATTTAGGCCCTGGGCAAGGACAGCAATAGGGGTAGGGGGGGAGGGTTTCCACCAACCCCAGGAAAGGCCCTAAGGCATGCCTGCTTCTGGCCTCCACCACTGCCAGCTCAACCCACCTTCCCTCTGCCTCTGGATTTAAAGGCACAGTGACAATTAATCACCCAATGACATGGAGGGCAGGCTGCAGAGGAGTTAATTAATTAGGGAAATTTCTCCCAGCCCTTTGAAGGTGAAATGTGTGGGGAGGGGACAGGGCCAGGGCCAGTTATTATTCAAGCTGAACAAGCTGACTCCCAGAGACTTGAAGAACAACTCTAGGGGAGCTTTGGAAGGGTGGAGACTTCACCCGAGTAGCTCAGAGACACCCCAAACTGCCCTCTGTAATCCAGCTCTAGGTTCCTTCCTTAAAGAGTGGGGTATCCTCCAATGGATAGGAGCAAAGGGCCTCTAGAAACCATGGCAACAAAGCTGTTAGCTGCACCCCTTACCAAAATAAAAGTCAATATGACACTGCATATGCCAAAGTCCCATGGGAACAAATTGGATGTCATCTGTACAGCGTGGGAGCCACAGGCACACCAATAACTGGGAGGGGACGCTATCAGACAAGCCCAGTCTCCGGAGAGGAAGGTAGGAAAGAAATCAGAGGGGAGGTGTGGTCACAGGAGTTGAGAGGAGGGGAAGCTCTTCAGCTCTGTTCTCCCTCCTCCATTGTGGCTTCATCCTCCAGGGCTAGGGTAAGGACTCAGTGCTATCAACCAGACTGCCCCAGAGACAGAGAAGGGCTTACACTGGGGAGTTGATTTTACTATCCTCACACACAGATGGAGTAGTCATTTGATCCTATCATGAGATTAGGGACAGGAGAGAAGTCCCCTATCCCCAAACACACACCAGATTTTACTCTCTGCAGCATCAGACTTGAAAGCTATAGAGATATTGTGGTGACAGATGTTTAAGACCTGTTCCCTACCTCAAAGGCACCCATAGCCTCCCTCACACCATTGATAGACAAGGCAAAGGTCTCCCATGGTTCCTGCAAAGCCCTCAGGGTGCACAAAGGAAGCTGTGATTTCTAATGATTGAGGCACCAGGAAAGACTCAAGGAGGTGGCATTATTGGGGCTGAACACCTGAAAAGAAAGCTGCAATTTTGACAGATATTCCAGGCGAGGGAACAACCTGAACAAAGGAATGGAGGCAGCAACTTGCACAGTGTATTTGGGGTGAGTGGTGGTGAGCAGGGAGGCCAGTCTTGGGTGAACGGATCATGAGCGCGTCAGGACCCACATGACTGAAGAGCTCTGGGCTTGAGAGAGAACACGGGCAGCTGGGGGACAATGGATTCACTGGAGAGGGGTGAGGTGACAGGGGAAACCAGTGAGGGGGCAGGTGTCATGGTCCAAGGGAGAAGTGATGTGATGACAGCTTGAGCCAGGAGAGTGAGCAAAGGGAAAGGGAGCTATGGTTGGTGGTCTACCTACTATGTGCTGGGCACTGTACTAAACACCTTTCGTTCATCCTTTCAACTTTGTCTCAAGATTTTTATTCTGCCCAGAATTTGGAAGTGCCCAGGTGGCTAATAAATCTGGGGTATGAGCAGGTTCTAGACACCTGAGTAGGTGTCTATTCTCCAGCTCTCCTCTCTCCTTCCCCTTGAAATCTCCTTCCCATTGTGCAGGAGGGTTAGGGGCCTGGGAATACCACTGATACCCAACTAAGGACCCCCATGGAAAAATCATGAAAAGCAATGCCATACAGCCCACTGCCCCTATTCCTACCCACCCCCCCATCCCTGCCCCCTCCAATCATTTGTACAACAGGAAGAGAACCTAATCCCAAATCTGAAAAACTATGTGATGGAGGATTTACAGTATTAAAAGGCAAACAGTGGCAGGTGTAATTAGGAGAAAAATTTGTCATGCTCTCGACTTGGGGAAGAGAAGGGAAGGTCTGGCATCCCAATCTCCCTGGTGTTTACCCAGCGTGCACACACACGCGGGGGAGCGGGCGCTGGCCACGGGTAGATTAATATTTGATGCAAGGAAGAGAAATGCATGCTGTTCATGTTTATTTAGGATATTGTGAAATACAGTGAAATTTGCAATTTTATTGGATTTGGGGGGGACGGTGTTTTGGAGAAGTCTTAAGCTGCATGGTAGGACACGCACATCTCTCTGGAGCATAGAGGCACCAGCTTTGGTGGTTAGCCCCCGTTACCCCCCTTCCCAAAGCCAAACTTCTGGTTCTATTCCCCTCCTGAAATGAAAGAGGATTGGCCCCAGGGGTATGGGTGGAATAAGACAGAAATCTCAGCTGGGCCTCTTAATTTGGAGTTTAGTGGCATGTGGCTGGCACAGAGATAGGCTATCTCAGGGAGGGGGGGATTCTTGTCAATTACAGTGTGGTTGGGCAGCTTTAGACACTAGTGACCCTGGCCAGCATGGGGGGGGTGTGTGTGAAGGGGTAGAGTGAGATAAAGACCTGGTGTCTTTGTATTCAAGAAGATGGTTTATGGAAAGAACCTTAAAAAGCAGGATCCAACCTCTCTCCCCCAATCAAGAGGTCAGTTTGCTTTCTCCCTGTGGTCATCTACCTTGTGCTTGTACCCAACCAGTGCTGGGAAACTCAGTCACCCATCCCACATTGTCTGTGGAAACAATTTCCAAGCAACATAGTTAGGTTAGGGTGGGAGATAGGCAAGGATTAGGTCATTTAGCAAGTTTTCATTTGTGTTAAAACGGGATCCACAGAGATGACAGATAGACAGATAGCTAGATGATGGATGGATGGATAGACTAGAAGACAGACAGATAGGCAGGCAGGCAGATAGATAGATGGTAGATTGATAAAAAGACAGACAGACAGACAGACAGA
>PVHY01031184.1:0-12830 GCA_004024945.1 Uropsilus gracilis
CCATTTTTGAGGGGGTTTTTTGCTTTGCTTTTGTTGAGCTGTAGGAGCTCTTTGTGGATCTTTGTTATCAGACCCTTGATACTTGTCTGGGTGGCAAAAGTTTTCTCCCAGTCAGTTGGGTTTCTTTTTGTTTTGTTTATTGTCTCTTTTGCTGAACAGAAACTTTTTAGTTTTATGCAGTTCGAACTGTTTATGTTTTTCTTCATTTTTTTTGCCGGCCGTAGTTGTTTCCCCAAATGGATTTCTGAGGTGAAATTCATGAAGGGTATTGCCCAGGTTTTCTTCTATGTATTTTATGATTGCGGGTCTCACTTCCAGGTCCTTTATCCATTTTGAGTTAATTTTTGTACAGGGTGTGAGGGTGTTGTCCTGGTCCATTTTTTTACAAGTTTTGATCCAGTTTTCCCAGCACCATTTACTGAAGAGGCTCCCCTCATTCCAGGGTATGTTTTTTGCCCCTTTGTCAAAGATTAGTTGATCATCTATGTGTGGTTTTATTTCTGGGTATTCGATTCTGATCCATTAGTCTCTGTCTGTTTTTGTACCAGTA
The DNA here is from genome assembly GCA_004024945.1 of Uropsilus gracilis. Lineage (NCBI taxonomy): Eukaryota > Metazoa > Chordata > Mammalia > Eulipotyphla > Talpidae > Uropsilus > Uropsilus gracilis. The sequence goes on from PVHY01031184.1 coordinate 551, forward strand.
CCATGCTGGTTTTAGTATTATGGCTTTGTAGTATAGTTTGAAGTCTGGAATAGTAATACCTCTGTTCTCTCTTCTGTTTGTCAAAAGGGTTTTGGCTATTTGGGTCTTTTGTTGTTCCATATGAATTTCAGTAATTTTTGTTCTATCTCTTTAAAATATGTCATTGGGATATTTATTGGAATTGCATTGAATCTGCAGATGGCCTTTGGTAGTATGGCCATTTTGATAATGTTGATTTTTCCAATCCATGAACAGGGAATGTCTTTCCATTTTTATGTCATCTATTTCTTTTAAGAATGTTTTATAGTTTTCTTTGTATAAGTCTTTTACATCTTTTGTTAGGTTAATTCCCAAGTATTTGAATTCATGTCGTGCAATGGTAAATGGGGTGTTTTTTTTTTAATTTCTTCTTCTTCTGATTGATTCTTTGCGTATATGAATACTGTTGATTTTTGTGTGTTGATTTTGTATCCAGCTACCTTACCAAATCGGTTTATTATTTCAATCAGCTTTTCTGTCGGTTTTTCTGGGTTCTCTACATAGAGAATCATATCATCCGCATATAATGATAACTTTATTTCTTTGTTCCCTATTCAGATTCCTTTTATGTCTTTCTCTTGCCTTATTGCCCAAGCTAGGACTTCCAGAACTATGTTGAAAAGGAGTGGAGAGAGTGGGCATCCTTGCCTGGTTCCGGACCTTAATTGGAATGGTTTCAGTTTCTCCCCATTGAGGATGATATTTGCTGTGGGTCTGTCGTATATAGCTTTTGTTATGTTCAGGTATGTTCCTTTTATACCAATTTTTTCCAGGGCTTTCATCATGAAAGGATGCTGAACTTTATCGAATGCTTTTTCCACATCTATTGATATGATCATATGGTTTTTGTTTTTGTTGATGTGGTGTATTATGTTGATTGATTTTTGAATGTTGAACCATCCCTGTGCCCCTGGGATGAATTCCACTTGGTCATGATGGATGATCCTTTTTATGCAATGTTAGATTCAGTTTACTAGGATTTGTTTAGAATTTCTGCATCTGTGTTCATTAGGGAGATTGGTTTGTAGTTCTCTTTCTTTGCACTATCTTTATTTGGTTTTGGAATTGGTGTAATGTTTGCTTCATAGAAGGTATTTGGTAGCTTTCCTTCTTTCTCAATTTTTTGAAAGAGTTTTAATAGTACCGGTGTTAGTTTCTCTTTGAATGTTTGGTAGAATTCATTTGTAAGACCATCAGAACCTGGGCTCTTGTTTTTAAGGAGAGTTCTGATGACTGCTTCATTTTCACTGCTTGTGATTGACCTGTTTAAGTTTTCTATTTCTTCTTTCTTCAATTTTGGATGACTGTATTGTTCTAGGAATTTGTCCATCTCTTCCAGGTTGCTGTATTTGTTTGCATATAGATGTTCGTAGTAGTCTCTATCTTTTGGATTTCTGCTGGATCTGTTGTAATATCTCACTTTTCGTTTATGATCCTGTTTATTTGATTTATCTCTCTTCTTTCTTTGTAAGCCTTGCCTGGGGTCTGTCAATTTTATTTATTTTTTCAAAGAACTAGCCTTTGGATATATTTATCTTCTCAGTGGTCTTTTTGGTTTCTATTTCATTTATCTCTGCTTTTATTTTTGTTATTTCTTGTCTTCTGCTGGGTTTTGAATTTATTTTGTTGCTCTTTTTCTAAGTCCTCAAGTTGGGAGATTAGAGTATTTCTTTGGGCTGTTTCAATTCTTTTTGTTTGGGCCTGTATTGCTATGAACTTTCCTCATAGTACTGCTTATCACTGCGTCCCACACATTTTGGAACATTGTGTCATCATTGTCGTTTGCCTTCATGTAGGTTTTAATTTCTTCTTTGATTTCCTCTTTTGCCCAGTGATCTTCCAGAAGCCTGTTGTTCAGTCTCCATGTAGTGTTTACTCTCCTTTTTTTTTATTGTTGATTTCTAATTTGATGCCTTTATGATCAGAGAAAAAGGTTGGTATTATTTTAATCATTGTGTATTTGTTCAGGTTTGTCTTTTGGCCTAATATATGATCAATTTTAGAGAATGAACCACGTGCATTTGAAAAAAAAAGTGTATTCTTTTCCTTGGGGGTGTAGTGTCCTGTATATATCTATTAGGTCCATTTGGTCTAGCTCTTCCTTTAAAGCTTTTGTTTCTTTGTGTAGTTGCTGCTTTGTTGATCTGTCTTGTGTTGAGAGTGGCGTGTTAAAATCTCCTACCACATATGTGTTCTCATCAATATTTGATTTCAGTTCTACTAGTTGTTGTTTTATGAATTTTGGTGCTCCCTAATTAGGTGCATATATGTTGATTATTGCTATGTCTTTTTGGTGGATTGACCCTTTAGCCATTATGTAGTGGCCATCTTTATCTTTTGTCACTTTTGTTAATTTGAAGTCTGCTCTTCTGATACAAAATGGCAAATCCTGCTTTCTTTTGGGGGCCGTTTGCTTGTAGTGTAGTTTTCCAGCCATGCACATTCAGTCTATCTATGCTCATCTTAGCGATCAGATGTGTTTCTCGGAGGCAGCAGAATGTTGGGTTATGTTTTCTGATCCAGTCTGCAACTCTTCGTCTTTTGATTGCTGAGTTTAGACCATTGACGTTTAAGGTGATCATTGATGTTTACGATTCTAACAGTTTCCTGGTGGTCATTTTGGGGGTTATTTTGTTTTTTTCTTTTTGTTTTTTGTATTTGTTCTTCTTATGGTTTTGATTTTTAGGCCTCCTGAAAATTTCTTGGCGTGGGGGTTTAGTGGTAGCAAATTTCTGGAGACTTTGCTTGTTGGAGAAGGTTCTAATTTTTCCTTCGTAGAAGAAGGATAGCTTTGCGGGGTAGAGTATTCTTGGCTGGCACATTTTTTCTTGGAGTTTTTTGTAGATATGACTCCATTCTCTCCTTTCCTGGAGTGTCTCTTCAGAAAAATGTGAGGTCAGTCTAATGGATTTCCTTTGTAGGTTATCTGTTTCTTTTCTCTAGACATTCTCATTATTTTTTCCTTATCTTGGGTTCTTGGAAGTTTTACGATGATGTGTCTCACTGTGGCTTTTCTTTCATTAAAGTAGTTTGGTGTCCTTTTGGTTTCCTGTATGTCTATTTTCATTTCTTTCTTCAGATTTAGGAAATTCTCCTCCATTATTATATTGTAAAGTCTTTCAGTTCCCATGACTCTCTCCTCTCCTTCTGGGATTCCTATTACTCTTATGTTTCTTTTCTTTAAGAAATCTGACATATCTCTGAGCTTGTCTTCAGTCCTCCTACTTTGTTTCTCTCTCTTTTCTCTTTTTCTTTCTTTGTCCTCTCTGTTTCTGTATCCTCAAGTGTGCTTATTCGTTCTTATATTTCATCTAATCTGCTGCCATGCCTTTTCTGTGCATTTTTTTTAGCTCATCTGTTGCAACCCTTAAATCTTGAGTCTTTCAATTTCAATTTTAGGGATTCATTCTTCAATTCATTGATTAGGTTATACATATTGATGCTTTCTTTTTTATATATTTCTACTTCTTCCCTTAGTGCATTAAATGCTTCTATCATACTGTTATCCTTTTTTTCTAATTCTTCTCTTAATTGTTGGAATGCATTTAACATGTTTATGCTGGAATCTTTTTCTGAGATACCCATCATTTCTTCATAGGTTTCCTTGGTGTTTTCTGGAGATTGTCTTTTCTTTGTTGGTGATGGATTATTTCCTGTAGGGCTTGCTTGCATGTCTAAAGTTTTTCTCCTTACTGTGTTTTGCTTTCTAATTTGTTCTACATAATGAGAACCCATGGATTTTGTGTTGGTCGGCATGCTGATGGGAATGTTTTCCAGGTTGAAAGTAGATCTGTAGTTTAGTTGAGCAATTTGTGCAAGCGGCAGCAGCGCCAGTGACTTTCAGCATCTCACCTGGATGGGGGAAGGGTCGGGTGGGTTTGCTCAGGAACCTGGCTGCAGGGGCTGGCTCCCAGGGATGGCAGTGAAGGCAGCACAGGGATGGATCCCTCCCAGAGGCCTGGAGCCGGAGCCAGTGACTTCTGGCATCTCACCTGGGTCAGACTTTCTTTTGTGGTAGAAAAATATTCATACTATTTATTGAATTGACATTTAAAAGACCAACTTTGTAGTTGCCTTGCTCATAAACTAGATTCAAGATCCAAATATCTTTCTTTTTTCAGATCCCCAAATCTTATGTTTAATTTTCTCAATAACAATCCCAAAAGTGGCTTGGCAATTAAGCAAAAGTTTTTCACTGGTCAAATTCTACGCACCTTCCAGTGGGATGCAGTGAAACATGTTAGGTCAGTGATATGCTTGTACTGGTGCAAACTAACCCATGAGCAGATCTTTCTAACTCCACCTTCAGTAATGCTATACTGATAGTTGAAAATCAGTGGTATAATTATATCATAGAAATAGGAAAACCTGTCAATCAGATCTTCTCTTGGCCAGCTAGTCTTAGACATTTAGTAGTTCACCATGACTTTAAGAAGAAAAAAGAAAGGGAAGCATGGATAATATTTGGAAATGGAGTTCAGAGTGACTAGGCAGATTTGTATTTGTAAACTTATTTAAAATTTCATGTATGGGGATTTCATATGTTTGAAGCGTATTTTCATTTTTTGTGAACTTGATTGGATGTGGAAATTTTGGAAGAAGTTTACAAGGAATTTTTAAAATTTTACTTGTATATAAATTTCCCATCTTTGAAATCCCAGGGATTCACCCCAAAATCAAAACAAGCCAACCACCAAACTGAAGTATATTGAAGCACCAACCAACTTCAGGCAAGGGGGAAAGGGAGAAAAGGAGAAAGAAATTGAAGCACCAACTTCAGGCAAGGGGGAAAAGGAGAGAATGGTGGGGAGGAATTTTAATTAATGGGAAGCCTTGAAGAATTTAGTACCTTATTTTTAATTTTTTTTAAAAAATTACTGAGATCAGATAAAGCCAGGCATTTCCCCATGGAATCTAGTAAGTTTATAAAAGGGATCTGCAGTGATACCAAAGAATATCTAAGCAAACATATTGGTTCATGTGCTCCAGGTTATCCTAATTTGAAACAAGAATAGTTTCCACCAGAAATGCGAGAAAAGGATTTTCAAATGTAAGTTGGTATGCTGTGGAAAGTAAATGCTTACACAGGGCAGGCATCAGTTTGCTATATTCTCTCTATTTCATGGAGCTAACACAAGCCAGTTATTTATTCTAAAGCAGTGAAAACAAAGTTATAAAATGTTACAGTGTGAGTCCAGTTAAATTCCATTTACAAAGAAAAACTCATTGCTATTGTTTATCTTCAAAATGTCATTTGATTATATACAAAATGTTGAATCAGTTATTTTGATGCCACAGGGCATCCTAGTTAAAAAAATTTACAAACAATAAGGAATGTATATTCCTTATTGTTTATTTATATATAAATTTTTATATTTATATATAAATTTATATTTATATATAAATTTATATTTATATATAAATTTATATATATATAAATTTTATATATATAGAAATATAAATTTTTATATTTATATATAAATATATAAATAAATGTAAATATAAATATATATAAATAAATGTAAAACTACAAACCAGGATAGCCAGTGATAAGTAAACTATTCTTACAATTACCATTTCATTACTAATAATTAATAACATTATATTCTTACCCCTTCCTTGGATTTTTCTCTCCATGCACTTATTATCATATGTGGCACTGTATGTTTTATTGATTGTTCTGTTACTATCTGTTTCCACCCATTAAAATGTGCAGGCTTATATAGGCAGGAGCTTTTCCTATTTCTCCATTTCTTTGTCTCCACTATTGTGCATTTTTGTCAACTGGCATATGACACATAATCCATATATATATTTGCTAAGTAAATGAATGAGTTAATACAAAGTTTGGTGCAAAATCCCCATGACTGAAAACTTTGAGGAATATAGTTGAGATTTTTAGAAAACAATAAAAGCAGAAGCAGAGAAAAATGTAACTGGTATACACAATGTTATTTTGCACTTAACTTACTAAATACTGTTGCAACCATTGAAAGTTGGTTTCAGATATCACATCTCAAATAGTATAATAACTAAGAAATGCTTATTAATTTATTGTTAAAGATAAGAAATAATTATACCATACTTAGGAAATCTTTAAGTACCTTGTCACTGTTTTAACTAATAAGAAATGATTTTTCACACAAATAAGTAACCTCATTAGGTTCAACTTAATTAAAAAAAATAATACCTAAAAGTTTTAGAGATTGGACAATTTTTAACAATAAAGTGAAATAGAGTGGGTTACTTCCTTATTTTGGATATCCAAATTCTTATTGAGCTTCTTTGAAAATATTTAGAGGTGGTCCCAGGGAAATTTATGTTTTTCTTTTCAAAATTTTAATATCTAGTTATTCTTACATATCTAGTTAGTTCTTATAATAGAACATAAGGAATTTCTTTTAGTTACAGTGTAGAAATGGACTGAGGGAAAATTGATAACAGATATGTGTTGAAAGCGGGAAGAAAGTCCAGACAAATTGTGATTTCGTGATTAATAATATGTAGCACTAATATTCATTTTTAAAAAATTTTTTTACAGTTTAAACTTGACTTCAATTATATAAAGCCAGTAGTGAATAGTTTTATAAGTTCTCTTTTTATCATGATATTTTGAAAATTGAATGAAGTGTGTCTGTGTAGGGCTTAAATTGCAAATTTAATAAGTTTCTATATAATTAGTCTGATAATCAGTTTCTTGGAGGAAAATGGCTTTATCATATGTAACATCTTATATGGATCTAAGACCAAAATCAGTTCTCAATAAATATCAATGGAATGAATATTATGAAACTGATGTTATAGTAAAGTGCTATTGCAACTTCTAGCTTTGAACTCAGAGCTAGGCTAGTAGCTTGGTTTCTAAAGTCCATTTTCCCCATTGATTTCCTTTTATTCTTTGCTGGCTCTGTGAAATAAAAGTAGACTCTGGAGCTAACAAAGGAAACAGAAATGAACAAAATAGTATTTTTAACACAAGAGTCCATGTGATTTTTAAGAAGAAGCCAAGCTTGATTGGCTGAAAAGTTTTCTATGGACAGATCATTTCCCCAAGGTCAGGAGAGTTCAAAGAACACAGCAAACTTTGAGAAACATGCCAATAAATTTTGTAAATGTTTGTGTGTGTGTGTGTGTGTGTGTGTGTGTGTGTGTGTGTGTGTGTGTGTGCACGAAGACACAGGGCTTGGCTGGTCATTCTGGTCTCCAGATGGTCACAGGATGCAGCCAGTAATGACCGTGGAACATCCTGAAACAGATAATTAGTTACATCGAGCAACATAGTCTCGTTTGTTTGCTTCTAAGAGGAATTTGTCAAAAATATAGATTCTGTTCTCTCTCATTCCTTCTATCACCCCAGGCTAAGGAACTGTAGCTTTTCAGCTGGACTTCAGTTGCCTCTTTCATAAGATTGCTTCTCTAACATTATTCACATTGCAGTCACAGAGATCATCTTCAAACATAAATTGGATTTAGTTAATTCCCGACTTAAAAATACTCCTGACTTTCCACTGCAGCTAGGGTAGAATACAGAAAAACCTTTACCATAGCCTAAATTTTATTTTCTTACATTGTTATTCATTTTTGTACAAAATTTGGTTTCTTCCTTTAAGTGTAGTCCTCAATAATTTCCCCACTACCATGGTACCCATAGTCCCTTGTGTTCTTCCCCTTACTGTTTTGTCCCCTGTCTCTTCTTCCACTGCTGTATTCCTCAGATCGATGACTTCCTTGCAAGTTTTTTTTTCTTTTTCTTGATTTTGTATTTGGTTTCCTTATATTTCCCCTAAAGTGAAACCATTTAGTATTTTTCTTTCTGATTTATTTCACTTGGCATAATCCCTTCTAGCCCCTCTATGTTGCTGCAAATGGCATGAGTTTATCTTTTTTGACCACTGAGTAGTATTCTGTTGAAAGGTCCCAAACTTCTTATCTTAGGGCCCTCTCTTTTCTCTCCCTGCAACATGTTTCTTCACAATTCAGGGCTAGACATACTATCTAGACCTCTCTTTGAGCATGTCAGGAGACAGCCTTTTGTGCTTTAATTGCTCGGCCAGGTCATGCTTCATGATAGAGGATATTCACAAATTTGAAGATAGGTTAAGTATTCTAGGCAGACAAGTGGGACAAAAGTATAATCTCAGTAGAGGAACTGAATAGATAAAATATAGGAGGCAATAAACCATTTGGCACAGAAATAGTGTGCAATTTTTTCAAATAAGGAAAATGGATTCAGGATGAAGTTTTGAGAGGATTATCTTAGCAAGGGACATTTTGAATTTGATTTATCTGGGAAATAGATAGAGATTAGGCAACTGGTATGTGGGAAGAATATGGGATGGATATATGTATGTATGTATGTGTGTATGTATATATATGTTTGTTGTATGTATGTATATATATATATGTATGTATAGCAGCCAGGAATATATAAATCTAGGAAGTGTCAGCATAAACAATCTCCTAGGAAAACATTGAAGAGAAATAAAACAGCATCAACATTTAAATAGCAGGCACTAGTATAGATGACACAGGAGTGACAAAGAAATTATCTATGCAAAGGGAGTGGAGAGTTTCTAGAAGGAAACAGTTTGCCATAGATAATTTTTTTTTTTTTTGAGACTAGGTCTCACTGTTTTTGCCTATGGAACCGCAGGCTCACGTTGCTCATGGTACCACGGACTCAAGCAATCCCCAGTCTCAGATTCCCAGGTAGCTGGGATTAAAGGTGTGCACCACCATGCCCAGTTATTACTTTGGGACTAGGTCTTGCTATGTTGCCCCTGGTGGGTCTCAAACCGAGATCACCAATCCCAGCCACTACTCCATAGACTGTTGCTTATAGGCATGTGCCACCATGCCTGGCTTGCCACAGATAATTTAATTAGACTTTAATTAGTGAGATCTCAAAGGACCTCAAGAGATTTGGAAACAGGAGACTCTGATGAGTTTCGCCTGATAAATGTGAGAAACTGAAGTATAAGGAAAACAGCTGGAGATTGAGGAAAGATTGGGAAATGAAAGAAAGATGACCACAGATTGAAGGTCACTATTTTTGTGGAGCTTGGCTGTGAAGGAAAAAAAGATAGAGTAGCAGAGTGACAAGCTATGAAGTATGTGCAAACTTGAGGATTATATTTATATAATTTTATAGTAAATGAGACAAAGATCTGTATTTTTATGAGGAGGGTGATATTGATAAAATAGCATGTAAGAAAATAATTTATGGAACAAAATATAAGAAAAAGGCAACCACTTTTTTAAAGTACTTTTTTGTTTTATTTAGTTCATGCATTTGTTTTTTTCAGTGCAACATATATGAGTAAAATCCTAAGGTGTTTGTCTTCCTCCATATGGATTATTTCACTAAGTACAGTATAAGATAGGTCCATTCACCTTGTTGCAAATGGAAAGTTTCATCTTTTTTTTAAGCTGAGTATTCCATTGTGTATACATATCATATGTCTTCTTAATCCACTAGTCTGTTGCTGAGCTCATAGGTTGTTTCAATGTGGTGCTGTAGATATCTCCTTAAATTAATAATTTTATATTTTTGAAGTAACAATCTAGAATTAGGATCACTAGATCTACTCCTAAACTAAGAAGATCTAACTTTTAGTAGGGGAGCAAACACTTGATGTGGGAAAAACAGAAAAGTGAATTGTGAAACAATTTCACGTCTCTTCACTGAAATTCTCCTGGATGAAGGAGATAGTCACTGCTAAGATCTTGTTCAGAGGATGTGAAAAATAGCAAGTTGATTATAATAACTTTATGGACATATTTTTCTTTGTTGTGTGTTATTTTATTTTCTCCCTGAAATTGATTTGATTTGATTTGAATTGATTTTATATAATTATCATTTTGCAGGTATATTTTCACACTAACATATGTGCACATTATATTCATTACATAAAACTGTAGTGATTTTATATGTCAAGGGTTTGTTGTTATAAGACTTGACCTGCACATAAAATACTCAAGGCTATGATATTTCTACAAATAGTTCAGTCTCTTCAGTATCAGAAACAGAGATACAAGTCAGGAGAATGTTTGAATCTTGGAAGTAGCTAGGAGAACAGGTAAGGTCCTTGATGGGAACATCAAGTTGTTATGTAAGCCTTTCCATTGGCTTTGAGAAAGGCCTTGACATGACTTTCTTTTTTGCCATCATAGTGTATCTGGGAACAGTTACCTTTCTAGGCATTATCTGATAATACTTGATTGTACCTTATATTAGAATTAAGTAATCTGTTAATTTTTTAAGGAAGGAACTTTTTGGGGGGAGGGGTGGTATAAGGAATTTTCCATCATTGAGGGAAACAGCCATGCCCTCTTTCTAGCTTTCAGTGTGAAATAACAATTAAAATTTTTGTTTATCTGAAAAGCAATCAACATAATCCATCACATCAACAAAGAGAAAAACAAAAAACATATGATCATATCAAGAGATGCAGAAAAGGCATTCAACAAAGTTCAGCATCCATTCATGAATTCATGATGAGAGCCCTCAAAAAATAGGAATACAAGGAACATATCTCAACATAATAAAGGCAAAATAAACCCATGGCAAAAATCATCCTGAATGGGATGATTAATCATTAATCCTTAATCATTTCAATTAAGACCTGGAACCAGACAAGGATGCCCACTCTCACCGCTGCTTTTCAACATAGTACTGGAAGTTCTAGCTAGGGTCATAAGGCAAGAGAAAGACATAAAAGGAATATATATATATGTATATATATATATATATATATATATGGAAAGAAGAAATGAAACTATCATTATATGCAGAAGATGTGATATCTATGTAGAAAACCCAAAAAAATCCACAGAAAAAACTAATTGAAATAATAAGCCAGTTCAGTAAGATATCTGGATACAAAATAAACACAAAGAAATCAATGACTTTCTTATATGCAAAAAAATCAGTCAGAAGAAGAACAAATTTAAAACCACTCCATTTACCATTACACCACTGAAAATTAAATACCTGGGAATAAAGCTTACAAAAGAAGTGAAGAATCTATACCAAAAAAAGCTACAGGACATTTTTAAAAACAGAAGACATTAAAAGGTGGAAAGACATTCCCTGCTCATGGAGTGGAAGAATCAACATTATCAAAATGGCTATTCTACCAAAAGCAATCTACAGATTCAATGTAATCCCAATAAAAATCCCAATGACATTTTTTAAAGAGATAGAACAAAAATTACTGAAATTCATCTGGAATATGAAAAATCCTCCTGATCAAAAAAAGAGAGAATGGAAGTATTATAATCCCAGACTTCAAATTATACTACAAAATCATAATAATTAAAACAGTATGGTACTGACACAAAAACAGACAATCAGACCAATGGAACAGAATTACTGAGTGCCCAGAAATAAAAACATGCATATATAGGCAACTTATCTTTGACAAAGGGACAAAAAACATACATTGGAACAAGGATAGTCTCTTCAATAAATGGTGATGTGTACACTGGATTACGACATGCAAAAAAGAAAAAAAAATCAAGACAACTTCCTCATACCTTGTAGAAAAAACAGCTCAAAATGTATAAAAGACTTGGATGTAAGACCTGAAACCATAAAATACACAGAGGAAAACCTGGGCAAAACCTCTCATGAACCTTTGGAAATCCATTTGAGGTCACATCTACAGCTAGCAAAAAAAAAAAAAAAAAAAAAAAAAAAAAAAAAAAAAAAAAAAAAAAAAAAAAAAAAAAAAAAAAAAAAAAAAAAAAAAAAAAAAAAAAAAAAAAAAAAAAAAAAAAAAAAAAAAAAAAAAAAAAAAAAAGTGAAGGAAAATATAGACTACAGCAAACTAAAAATCTTCTGTACAGCAAAAGAGACAACAAACAAAACAAAAAGAAACCCAACTGAATGGGAGCAAATTTTTGCCCTCTATACAAGTGATAGGGTCTGATAACAAAGATACACAAAGAACTCACACAATTTAACAAAAACAAAGCAAAAAAGCCCAGTTAAAAAATGGGGAGAACTAAAAAGACACTTCACCAAAGAGGAGATACAGATGGCTAATAGGCATAGGAAAAAATGCTCCACATCACTAATAATCAGGGAAATGCAAATTAAAACCACACTTACACCAGTAAGAATGGCCCATATGAATAAAACAGACAACAACAAATGTTGGCACGGATGTGGAGAAAAACTTACACTGCTGGTGGGATTGCAAACTGGTCCAGCCACTATGGAAGACTGTGTGGAGGA
>PVHY01031185.1:0-12846 GCA_004024945.1 Uropsilus gracilis
GCTATTTTTGACCGTGGAACCACAGGCTCTTGTTGCCCGGGGTACCACAGACTCAAGCAATCCCCAGCCTCAGCTTCCCAGGTAGCTGGGATTACAGACATGCACCACCACGCCCAGCTATTTTTTTGGAACTAGGTCTCTCTATGGGCCCCAGGTGGGACTCGAACCGCGATCCCTAGCCCCAGCCGCTTCATAGGCTAAAGCTTATGGCACGAGCCACCGTGCCTGGCCTAATGTTACACATTCTTAACAAAAATGTTTGCATAAGATGAGAAAGCCCAGGTGTTTCATTCACCAGTGAAAGATTTCATTAAAATGCATTCAGCAGGAGAGAAATGCCTCTCCTTTTCCTGCCTAGATGGTCTCTACTCTTGACACCATGTAGAATAAATTTGTTAAGTCAGAGAACAGTGCCTATGATGGGGAGATCCAAAAGGGTAACCTGTCTGAATTTAAGTAGCTTCAGTTTTATGAAAAGTTATAATGAAAGTTCAGAGTTTGGCCTCTAACTTGCTTATAACTGTTCTAGCATCCCCTTCAAAGTCTGAGTGCCTTTGGTTGCTCACACCCAAAGTTTGAAGACTGTTGATGTAATGAGTGAGACATAAAATGAAAAAGGTCTGTTTTTGTCATGGATAACTGTGCCAAGTCACTTCAAGTTATTTCTCCTCCCTGTGACTTTTGCTTTAACGACTTATAAATTGTTATGCTGTATCCTCTGAGACCTTACTCAGGAATTCAGGTGTTCTGGAAAAGGAAATTATCTACTTTCAAATTTCACTCTATAGCATGGCACTTCAGTCTTTTAAGAGGTAGAATTACAGTGCTTTTTGATCAATATTTTCTCTTCCCACTTTTAGTTAAGTATAGGTATCTTTGTGGAACTGTTGAGAAATAGTTGCTCTTTGGACTTTTCAGATCTAAGTTGTCCCTAAGTGTCTAGTACTAGTCAGCACTCCTAATGAATTTGGCAAAAGGGTGGTGTATTTTCATCCTGCTTGTCTCTGATGAATTGTTCAGAATTGAACTGAATTCTAAAGAAGTATTCTAAACCTTCTTGCTGGAAAAATATGGTCCATGGGCCAGTAGTTTTGACCTCAGCAGAGAGTATGTTTAGGGATGCAGAAACTTAGGCCCCACTTTATACCTGATGAAGCAAAATCTGCAACAGGTCCCCAAGTATCTCTCTCTCTAATTGGAGAAATGCTATTCTAAAAGTGATCTTAATGGAAATGAAGTTGCTTTGTTTTCTCTGTCCTCTTACAGGTTTTTGTTGAGTATGCAAATGCTGGTGATTCCAAAGCTGCTCAGAAATTACTGACTGGAAGGATGTTTGACGGGAAGTTTGTTGTGGCTACTTTCTACCCGCTGAGTGCCTACAAGAGGGGATATCTGTATCAAACTTTGCTTTAATCTGTAACCTAAGGACTAATTCTTGTTTCCCCTCTTCCATTCCTGGGTTATTGTATTCTACATCTGAATGCAGAAGTACTCCTTACCATTTTAAGGGAATACTTAATTTATTTAATCCTACTACTGTGCAGGCATTGTTCAAGCAGTGACTGCATTGCAAACATTTGGCACTGAGTAGGACCAGACCTCTCAGCTATACATTGAGGGGTTCTAGAGCATTCATGTGGGCAACTTTTTTTTTTTTTTTTTTTTTGTGCAGTAGGGCAAGTGCTGCTCTTCAGTTTGTAACCTAAAAAGATACTACTTATTTAATGTGATCATGAAGCAAGAATGAATAATATGTCATAGTGACTACGTTAACAAATTTGTTAGAGTTGGTGACATCATTTATAGATAGTTCCTTTATTGTTGTCAGATGGTTCTTCCTGATTGTTGATATCTATAGCTGGCACTGGATGCTCTTGGTAATGTTACGTAATTGTCAGGCAGCAGTAACATACCTACTGTGTTCTTAACACTGAGTTAGGTTTTTTTTTTTTTTAAGCAGTACTGTAGTACAGAATATTTTAAAGAAACTGCAGTGAGCCTATCTCTCCCTCTCTCTTTTTTTTAAATTAAGGGTTTTAAGATAGAAAGCTGATGCTTGATCTTGCACAATTTTTATGTCTAGTATGTATGCCTCAGGTGAGTGCCAGTGTGAAAGATTAAAGAAAATTCAAGTCTATGTACTTTGGAGTGTGGCTCTTGTGAGCTGATAGTCTATACCCATTTCTTCCTGTTTTTTGTTGCTATAATTTAGGTTATGAGTTTTTGTGAGGTGGTCTGTCTGACAGAATGTACATGAGAAAATACTTTGTTCCTGAGAGACCCAGAACACATGAATCTAGACTGGGTTACAGTGAAACTTGTAATGTGATAGGAACAAGGGAAAAATTCTGTTGCACATCAGTTTTCCCATCCTTCTGGCCACTTCAGGCCCTGGATTAATGGTCATCTTTTTGTGCTGAGTTTCCTGTAATCACTGTAAGATTTCTTAAGTTCTACCCAAACACGGTGGATGATTGAAGCAGGTCAAATAAGAGAAAAATTGACATTCTGTGAAGGGAAAAGGAGAGAAAATAGGCAAAGAAAATGATAATCAAGATTCTCTTTCTTTTTTTTCTTTCTCACATCCCCTCCTTCTGTCTTCCCTTCTCCCCATTCTCTGCCTGTTATCTCTAGCTGAAGAGCAGGTGGAAGAACAGCACCCCAGATGGGCTGACTTTTGACTGCAAGGAGGTTTAGAAAGGTATAACTATAATCCAAGTTGAAAGTCTAAAGGACGAAAACTCATAATGAATTCTGAAAAGGATTGATAGCAATCTGATATGTTCCTGAGTGGAGGATAATAGTGTGTGTGTTTCAGACCCAGGTTGACTACGTGATTTCAGAAGTTAATAATTACGGATTCCTCCCACCTTATGGTAGATTGTCTGAAAAGTCTTAAAACTTGGAAGAAGTCTTTGTAAAGCACTGATTATTTTTTAAAAAGTATACAGGTTATGGATTTTTTTCTTGCTTACCTAAATGAAATTTTATTTATTTATTTATTTCATAAGGAAAGTCTTTTATACATCTTTCCCTTCTGGAAGCTGCTTCTTGTGTGCCACACAGTTTGAGAGTTCAATTAAGAATTTACATTTTAGAAGATGAATTATTTTGCCCTGTTCAAAATATACTATTTAATATTTTATTTACAGTAATCAAATTGTTAATAATTGTCTTTAATATTTATTATGAATTCAAATTTGGTACAAGGAGGCTGATTTATGAGTTGCCAAAAGGCCTACTGGCATTGACTCTAGGGGAAATCATAAAAAACTTCTAGTATGTTCCCTTATTAATAAAAGAACTATTAGTTTTCATTTCTGAGGTTGATCAGCTTGTTTGTTTTCAAAAAGGAGAGTGTAAACAGTATCGTGGAGATGTATGCTTTCCTGAAACATGAATGTTTGTATGGATAGCAGCTTCCATGGTGAATAAAAACACCAGGTTCTCCCACACCTACTGTTGAAATAGAATACAAAAGATTTCTTTTTAGGGCAAATATTTTAGATTTCTTTTTTAGGGCAAATATTCTAGATTAACATGTACCTCTCTCATCCCTCCCTCTCTCCCCCACCATCACCAAAAGGAAAAATCTTTACAAATCTTAGTGGTGCAGTATGCTGCTAACATATGATGCTGAATTTCACAGCATTCTGTGATCATTTTATTGCTGATGTGTAACTATACATATATAGTTTTTAACACTGTAGAATTTTATTCCAGAAGATGCTAACTGGATTTTAAGGGTTCTGAAGGAGTGATTGTGAGTCTAAGTAACCATGTATTGAATTAAATATTTTATATTAAGTTCACAGAATTGAAAGAAGATGCTTCCTATGATTTAAGTCGTTACTTTTTAGCTCTCAGCTCATGACTTACCAAAGATGACAAATGTCTCTCTCCCTCCTTTGATATTGTCAGAAGTTAAATCTTATCTTAAACCTGAACCAAATAATTATGAAAAGATGCAATTTTCATTTTATTTTATTTTATTTTATTTTATTTTATTTTATTTTATTTTATTTTATTTTGAGACTAGGTCTCGCTATTTTTGCCCATGGAACCGCAGACTCTCGTTGCCCGGAGTACTGTAGACTCAAGCAATCCCCAACCTCAGCTTCCCAGGTAGCTGGGATTGCATGTGCGCGCCACCACGCCCAGCTGTTTTCTTATTTTTTGGAACTAGGTCTCGCTACAGGCCCCAGGTGGGACTCGAACCGCGATCCCTGCTGCCCCCCCCCCCCCCCCCCCCCCCCCCCCCCCCCCCCCCCCCCCCCCCGCCCCTGCCGCTTCATAGGCTGAAGCTTACAGGCACGAGCCACCATGCCCGGCCTTCGTTATTCTTTTAATATGACCTATATGCACAAAGATTTTATTCCTGGAAGTTATAAAAACTTAATACACTCTCTTTTTGAGAGGTAAAGAGGTGAGGATTCATTTCAATGACCCCTACCTTTTTGGGCAAATTTAATTTCAGGTAGTTTTTTCTTTCTCTAAATTAACATCTGTACTTTTTCACCTTGCCTTCCCAGTTTGTTCTTTATTCCATGATATAATTATGATACATATTATTTTGCCCCAGAAAAGCGTAAACATTGATTATTTGATAGGAAGTTTTTTGTTCTTTGGAAACATTTGAAGGAGGTAGCCATCTATCTGCTGCTTTCAAAATTTTTCTGCTGTCTTTGGGGAAATAGGGGGTAAATTCCTCAGTAGAGGTGGTACTGACTAAAAGTAACTACTGCCTTCCTTTTAAAGGAATAATATAAACGTACTGCTTACAAAAAAAAAAAAAAAATAGAATGATCCCCTTGTAGTAAGTGATTGCATTTATTCCCTTATTTTGTGAGCATTAACATAGGAACGTTTTAGAGGATTCCCTCTTGGCTATGTTTTGAGCCAAAACTGTTGACTGTTTTTAGATGAAACCATAGTTTTGCTCCTCCTTCTCTTTTCATTTTCACTGAGACAAATATTGCCTTTTTAGCTACTCCAACTGCTAAAAATTGTCGAGAATGTTAAATTGACCTTCAAAAAAAAAATGGGAGATCTGAATTCTTATCTTCCATATTTGTATTATTTGTACTTAAATTTTAATCTGAGGAAATTTTTATGAGGAGTGCTACCAGGTATAGCATTGCCACTTTGAGGCAGTTGAGAGAAATTATGGATAAGAAGTTTTTTTTCTGCAACAGGCTGTTACCCTAGCAAGGGCATTAGTCCTTTTTCTAGAATAAAGTCAGAGTGGAAGTCTTCATATGTTGCATTATGGCTCATTGATGTTTATTCATGAAATACTAGTAACTGGCATTTTGGCATCATTTTCTTCTTAGGTCTAATTTTTAAATTAGGCTTATGTTACATAATTTCTGTTATTAGTTAATGACAACATGCCATTTTAGATTGTTATGAAAATCTGTACCACAGTAACTGACAATGATTAAACAAACAGTTAATTGGGTAAGGGAGTTGGCGAGACCCTCAGGAACCATGTGATTTTCCTAGACTTTGATGGGAGGGTACATGCTAGTTGTCTTTATCAAATTAGGTTACAGATGGAATCACATCTTGACTTTTGGTATGGTGGATGTATAGATAGTCAAAGATTTAAGCAAGTGCCTTGTGTCTCCTGGAAAAATATTAACACTTATTTGGGTGAAAACTTCCCAGATGATGAAAATTGCACCTTTGCCTTTTCCCTGGAATAACTTTTGGATTGAGTCATGTAGCATAAAAAAGTCCAAAATTACCTTGGTTTACCTATTTTTATATTTGTAGAACTATTCTTTTGATTTTTACCGATGTTACGTAGGATGGAAAGCCAGGATTGTCTGTCAGATTCTTAATTCTTCCTTGGGTGGAGTTTCACTTTTAATATTAGATTCCTTCAAATCTTACTACTCTGATAAAATTTCTTTCTTGTCAATTGTGGTCACATACTGACTAGCCCTTGATCACAGTTTAGCTCAAAAGAATTTCCACTGGTTCTTAAGGTGCTTGATAAAATCACCTTTGCTTTAGTATGGTTGGCTTTTCAAGTTAATACTACTGTCTAGCTTTAACAATGAATATGAAATATTGAATATCCATATAGAGAACTTATCTGAGCCCCTTGTAGTAAATTTGGATAAGTAATATTTTTTGGTTATGGAGGAACCAGGAATATTTTTATTTTTGAAGACAAAGATTCTGATTTCTAGGTTAACTTCTCTAATGCCACAGGGCATATTGTGTTCCTTCTTTTACCCCCCTATTTTTCATTATCTTTTAAACTGTGTAATGACCAATAGATTCACACAGTGGTATATAATTGAGAAATACTGCAGATATTTAAGAAGGTGATCAACAATTTTGACTATTTTTTGCTGCAATTTTATAGGAGAAATGGCTGTAAAAGAAATAGCTGTAAAACAGAGAGCAGTTGGGAAATTTTATATTTTATAGATGGTCACTAAGGGGATCTCAAGAATATAAAGATATAGTTTACACAACTTTGGTCTTCTGACATGAAGTTTTTATTCATTTTCCTATAGCTCAGCACTTTCGTTGATTCTTATTCTGCTTGTGAGGATTAACATTTTAAATTTGCTTTATTTGTGCTTTTCAGAGTTGTCATAATCATAGCAGTTAGGTTTGTGGCACCATAAATGCTAAAATTCTCAGAAAACTTACGGTTTTCAGAATGTTTTCTACCATAAATAGTATAGATGCCACAGTATTCTAAAGAAAACAGAGCTTTTTTGAAAGCTGTAGATGGTTTATGACAGAGATTCATAGTATCTTACAGAGATACTATGAGAAACGTTCTGTCTTGTTTACTTTTATGACAATTAATCTGTGTGCAGAAAGGAGCTCATTTTGTCATAATACTTTGTGTAATAAAATAAGACACATTCTGGGGGAAAAAAAACCCAAAGTGAAATTGTTAATTTTTCTGTTTCTTTTTGGGAAACTCTTATGTAAACCTTGGAACTATTTGTTATTATACATTCTAGATTATCAGCAAGAGAAATATTTGTTGACACTTTTTAATCCCAGGTTGGAATTACCTTTCTCTTGGGTTATCTCACCTCATGTCTGAACAATGGGTATGTAAAAGTAAATATAGTGAGATGTTCTAAATCATCCATGTAAAGCCATCCAATAGATGTTCTAAAAATCTTCAGTTTTAATTTTTGCTGTATTGTTGTATTGGCATGGTTTGGCAAAAGTCTGCAAAACTTAAAAGAAGAGAAAGATAAATAGTACAAATAGAGAGATGAGAGAAAGAAAACGACTTTTTTATTGATACTATTCATCTTGCATATAATTTATGATCTAAAATGCTATTTATTTTAAAAAATTCAGGCTTGGCACCTGTAGCATAGAAACACTGCCTTTCCTATACATTCCTCATTATTCTTTCCCTAAAAACTTATTTAAGCATTTATGAAACCAAATGAACCATCCTTGTTCAGTTTGGTCTAATTTTTAAAAATAAATATTTGAACTCCAGCTTCTGTGTATTTGGTGTACACCAACAAATGCCTATCAAGAATCAGAAAGAAACTGGATATTGATTGGCCATCTCTTTGCACTTTGGGTACAGTAGGTGGCATCAGTATGCACTAGCTACAAAGTTATAGCACCTTATGCAAGTAAGTAGTGTTTATTTATTATAATAAAAAAAGTGAAGCTGCTCTTCTGTAGTGTATTTATTTTGCAGAGTGTGAAGATACGATATCTTTTCCAGCAGGACTTAAATCCTTTGTTCTTAATTCTTTTTTGAAAAAACTCTAATCGTTTAACATTCCTTTATATTCCAACAATGTCAGATCTGGAATAGAAGGATTTTTTTCCTTTTCTCTCTCCATTAAGAATTCCATCTTTGTTATCTTTTGACCCTTCTTAGAAATTCAGTTATGAGCATTCGATTTTAACAGTTCATGGTTTCCTTTATCAGCACCAGAGTGACTGGTTGTGAATATTGAAACCTAGTACTTTTTTCCCTCAATAAGATATAATTACTTTGTTTTTGATAAGAAGGTATGGTTAGAAAAAATGTGAAAGGTCACTTAAACCAAAGCCAGTTACAAGGAGTATCTCTCCAGTTGGTTTACCTTCACCTCAGAACTATAAGAATATTACAGTACATAGTGAATCGTTGTCTAGAACGTTTCTACCAGTTGTTTCAGTAGCATCTTGGTCTTGGCATTTTTGGTACTATGGTTCTCTGTTCTTGGTGGTGTCTTCTTTGTGAGATTTTTTTTGTTTAATAACTAAGTGGGATTGTATATGTAGATGTGTATCAGTACCAAGGAGTTCTTTTCTCAAATTCCTAAATTGCTGGTTTCTTATAGATCTTTTAAAGTTTCTTTTTTTCCTGCTGAGTAGTGAAGAACTTTATTTTCCACTTTCCTATATACCTAAAAAGTATGGACACTGCATTTCAGTTGACTGTATTGCAGATAGTTTTTTGCTGGAAACTTTTTCTGTAAACACAATTGCCTTGTTCAGTTTTGTTGTAAACTGACTTACCATAAGATGCACTGTTGATATGCTTTCTGATGTGTTTGATAAGGGTGATAAAATAAAGCTTAAAAATAATGGAATTGCTTTCTTGTTTTTTCATCATATATTTAGTGTAATTTATCAAGCCTAGAAAACAGGTAAGTATACACTTATGATTTTTTTGCTAAAAGTCTACCATTGAAAAATTTCCATATAGTTTCAACTTTCATTTGTAAAGAATAAGATTTTTCAGTACTAAAATGTTATTTTCTGTTTTGGATTAAATGTACTTGTTACTGTGGAAACACCCTGTCTAATGGAAAGAACCAGTTTTTGCAGTTGGGAGGTTTGTGTGCTAATCTTGTTACTTTTGTCAAACTAAATTATTTCAGTCAAGTGACTTAATTTCTGATAATGTATGTATTGTGAATTCCAAGTGTAATATTAAGTTCAGTAATAATGAACAGCCAGAGATTATAAAGTATCTCCTAGACACTGCTATTTTAGGTTAAGTCTTGTTCAGTGTTACTTTTTACATACAGTAACTGATGCCCAAGTCAGTTAAAATAAACTTGCCCAACATTTCTAAGACTTAGACTAGGCTGTCGGTGGCTTTTTGTTGTTGTTTTTGTGAGCCTGTTGCCCATCTGGATTTTTAATTCAACGGAAAGGGGTGGGAGGGACACCCTCTGAGACTAGAGATATCTTGTTAGATTAATGTTTAAATCAGCAACTCTCACACTTCACTGTATTACAGTCAACTGGGAGGGTTTGTTAAAATACAGATTGCTCTGCCCTACCCCTGAATTTATCACAACTTGTGGAGTCTGAGAAGTTCTCAGATGCTGATGCTGGGCTGGAGACCACCCTTTGAGAAGCTCTTATATCTGAACAGGGCATTGATAGTGAGATTGAAAAACCAGTATGGCAATTGTTTCTGTTGGAAGATATTAATCCATCCAGAGAAAAAGTTTATTGCTATGTCATTAGAACATTTAATATTCTCTGGATCACATCCTTGAAAGAAAGCAGTGATAAAGAAAATAGAGATTTTTGCAATAATTTTTTGAAGATGAAGTGCATAAAAGAAATGTTTTAGGTGAAGACAAGCAATTTACAGAGGCAGCGATCACATGACCACCCTAGCGGTATGGCCTGGCCTCAGTTCTGGGTGATGTAGTTGTTGGCAGTAGAGAGTCTCCTGGGAGACTATTAACTTATTTGTGTTGAGAATGAGAAAGACAAGCCATATGTTTGACTGTTTGTTGAAAACATTAAAGACAACTGTCTGGAGAGAAAGGATCAAGCTTATAAAACTTCATCTTGAATAAAAGCTAAAGCTTAAGTAGTAAGTGAACCTTCTGAAATTAGAGAATTGCTTGTTGGTGTTTAGTGTTTCCCAAACTGTCCTTGGAAAACTAATGTGTCATATATATAGATCTTTGGGAAACAAGGTAGTATAAAAAGATTACCTGCTTAATTAAATATGCTGGATGTATTGTATACTTTCTTCTAATTTTCTTAAGTGTTGAATCAAATCTATTTAAAATTTGAAGTGCAAGTTGGTTCCAGTATAATACCCCTTATATTTTATGACATTCATTTTGTCTCTTGTTCTCCCTACCCCATACATGTAAATAATTTTGGGGGGAACCATTTGAAAGCTGCAGATAGGACACTTGACCCCTCAGTACTTTAGCATGACTCTTAAAAATAGGGACACCGTCCTCTATGACTGCCGTGCTTTTGTCACACCCTCCGAAGTGAACACTGATACAGAAATTCCAATATACAGTTCATACTTAGCTTTCCTCATTTGTCTTTTATACCCATTCCTTTTCCCTTACTTGACCCAATCAAGACTCTTGTGTTTAAAAATAGATACTGAGATTTTGTGAGAGTTAGTGTTTTGCAGAACAGAGTTTGGGGAAAAGCAGGCTTAGATTCTATATTTAAACCTGTCCTTGTAATACAATAAATGCTCATCATTCATTAAAAATGTGTTTTCTTAGGAGGAAACAATGTTGACCACATTGGTTTTATACTTCTCCATTGTGTTATGATATTAGGAAAAAACCGAGTACCTGATAAAATAGTACATAGGAAAAACATGATTTGTCTTCAAGAGTGTATCTTGAAAATTCAATAAATAATAGTTGCTAACAATATACAGACTCTGATTTTTTTGTTTGTTTCAATGTTCTAGTTATATGTACCATGTTTCAAAAAAACTTGGAAAAACCTGTTTCCTGTTTATCCTTTTTCTGTGTCACTATGGGTTTGAGACAGGGGTACATGCTGAAAATGCCAAGTTTTTTTTTTTTTTTTTTTTTTTTTTAAGACTAGGTCTTGCTATTTTTGCCCGTGGAACCACAGACTCTCGTTGCCCGGGGTACCACAGACTCAAGCAATCCCCAGCCTCAGCTTCCCAGGTAGCTGGGATTACAGGTGCGCACCACCACGCCCAGCTATTTTTTTTGGAACTAGGTCTCACTACGGGCCCCAAGGCAGGACTCGAACTGCGAACCCTAACCCCAGCTGCTTCATAGGCTTAAGCTTACAAGCACGAGCCACTGTGCCCGGCCTGAAAATGGCAAATTTTGAGTCCTAACCTTAAAACATTTTTAAGGGACTGTGTGACTTTTAAGAGGAAAGGGAAGGAGCAAGAAGGATCCAAAAACCATCATAATTGACAAATGTCCTAGTGATCATTTAATTAAAAAAAAAAACATTTTATCACACAAAGTTCCATGACAAATAATGCTTAACACATGTTTGGGAGTCATCCCAGACAGAATCCCAGGCCACTGTTGATTTAATAGGTGTGGTGAAGCCTTTGACTCAGTGAGGTGCTTTGGTCTTCATTTATAGCTAAACTAAGAAATCATTCCCAATTTCTTTAGCAGAGTTGTATCACATCTTAGATTTCTGCATTCTGTGAAGTAGGGGATAACAAAATCATCAAAATTGTCTCCTAGTAATTAACTCCTGAAAGGAAATGGAACACACTGAACTTAAGTCTTGCTCAACTGAAATAAATAACATTTTGTCAAATTTGCATTTGGAGGTTTCTAGTAATGTCTGTCATTACTTATAGTACTATTAGGTTAACTGCAGTGTTTATAAACCTGATCGTACTTAATAACTTTAGGAGTTAGGGAACATTTGTTTTTAGCCACAAAAACCAAAGGATAATTTCTATTCAGGAATAACAATCCTTAGCTTTACAATCAATTTAATGTAAATAACTTCTTTTTTTTTTTGAGAGTATTTTAAAAATATATTCCTAATGTTCTGATACTCTAGGATTCTTCCCTCCTCCCAACCCTTCCCCTATCCAAGGTGTAGTCACCTCTGTCTAAATACCAGTATTCCTCGACCATAGTCCATTGTGTTTCCCCTTCACCTTTCTATTTTCACAGTTTCCTCCCTTTCCCTCTCTAAAGTCTAAGATCTATAGTCAGGTTTCAAGAGTTAGCTTTGAAGTTTGTGATCCTTTTTTTTTAATTCCATCTGGTATTTATCTCTCCTGGCTTTGTTACACAATGGAATACTACTCGGTCAAGAAAGATAAATATGCTATTTGTAGCAACATGGATGGTACAGATTACACTAAGCTGCTATTTTTTACCTCTTTTCCTCCTAAACTATAGGCAACCTTAACTACTCTTTGAGCTTCAGCATTTATAACCACCACAATCAAATATTTTATCCCAGCCACAATTCTCTCACGTGTGTGTATTATATGTCTATAATGTATAGAAAGAATTACACACTAAATAAGAAGTTATCTCTGAATGGTAAAATTACAAGTAAGCTTTATTTTTTTGCTTTTATACCACCACTCTGCTGTGACCCCAGCAGTGCTCGCGCGCGTGCTCTCTCTCTCTCTCTCTCTCTCTCTCTCTCTCTCTCTCTCTCTCTCTCTCTCTCTCTCTCTCTCGTCTCTCCTCTCTCTCTCATCTCTCCTCTCTCTGTCTCTCTCTGTCCTAATTCTTCCTCTAGAAGATAGGATTGGGGGTATTCAATAGATGCAGCCACTGTCTCTCAAAAGTGCACCAAACTCAAACCTCTTACTAGATGTTTGCACCTGAATATTCTGTGTTTACCTCAAATCTTGACACTGCAAAACCCAGTTTTTTTTTTTTATTCTTTATCTCTGTACTGCAAATGGCATAGAGTTTAATTGAACAGACAAAACAAAACACAAAAGAATTTATCCTAGGCCGGGCACGGTGGCTCGTGCTTGTAAGCTTCAGCCTATGAAGCAGCCGGGGCTAGGGATCGCGGTTCGAGTTCCGCCTGGGGCCCGTAGCGAGACCTAGTTACAAAAAAAAAAAAAAAAAAAAAAAAAAA